>JAQFZT010000404.1:0-26350 GCA_034696325.1 Camisiidae sp. | reverse complement strand
TTGTGACAAATAAGTTGAATGTGAACTAATATTTGATATTAAAATACTAATCGATCAAAAGGAACACTAATATGAAACGTACTGTACATCCTAAGCTAAGTTCGATACTCCACAAGGAAGTAGATTTGGAAAAAGCTAAATTTGGGGATACCTCTACCAAAAACTTATAGTTCCATTTTTGAATTTTGCCAAAATCGTTTCGATTTTCGAAAACTCATACCTGTCCACATCTTTTTCAAAATTTGCAAAGTCTAGCTGTTATTCCTTAGAGCTCATATTGAACATGACGTGCTCAGTATTATAACTGATGGTGTAATAGTTGATGAATTAGGAATTTAAGTGATAAAAGATCTGCAAATTATGTTTTTAATTTAATTTTATATTCAATGAAAAGCAAATAATATTGAATTTCAGAAACTATAAAATTTATAACTTTTTAACAACCATTGTTTTCTTACTGTTGACTACAGACAGACAAAAACACTGTGTCTTTAATTCGTTTTATCCCACAACGAGTTGAAAAAATATTATGAGTAAGTTTAATATGTAAATTTTCAATAAGCTAATAGTTTTTTGGCGTTTTTTATAATTATTTTTAAGCCAGAAATGATCCTGAGTTTTGGAGATATTTTCTCATAAGTAAATAGATGGCAAAGCCTCACATATTTTGCTCTTATTCTGTATAAACCAATGGGCATAGTTTTGAGAGCAGATGGACGTCACATTAGTTGCAGGCAAAACATCAGTTACTCATTGAGTTTTCAGAGAGTACTGTTGAAGGATTTTGTTAGTGTTTTGACGAAGAAAAAAGTTTAAATGGATTTTCAGTAATGACTCAATTCAATTCAATTTTCGAAGTTTCAAAATGGGTTTCTTTCAAATATATTGACTCTATTGCTCTTAAAGTGCCTCAAAGACTAGTAAAAAGTCAAAATTGTTTATACTATTATTATACTAGAGATTTAAATTAATAAAATTTTATATGTGAAGTATTGTTGGGATAAAATTTTAAATAACAAATATGAAATTTTCAAGTTTCCGCTCAAATAAATTAGCATTAGTTCGTCTATGAATAAACTCCAATCAAACTTCTAAATTCTAAACCTGTATTCAAAGTAATCTTTTCCAAAGAAAGTCCAATACTAGCAGTTAAATAATTTATTTTGATCTCAAAAGTATAGGGATTTTCGAGAATTCAATTATTTTTATGTCATAGATAATTAAAATTCTTAGTCAAATGATTCTTGAACTCTATAAACATGGTATAAATGTTTATTAAAAATAATTATCTAAAAGTTGCGATTAAAATTCTCATTTGAAGAGCAATAGAGAGAATTCTGTAGAAAGATATCTAAAACTGAATTAATTTGACGCCCATTCTAGTTATTCAATTCAAATAAATTTAATGTTTTTTGTCAAATTAGAGTCAAAAGAATTAATTATATTATTTTTAAAAAATAGATTCCACAATTAATTAACTCATTTGTTTAGTGTTATTCATATTTGTTATTTAAATTAAACAACGGAAAAGTATATTGCAAGTTAATTTTTATTTTATTACGCTTAATGTAAGATAATTTAAGATGTTTTGTTCATTTGACATCGATTTTTCTGAAAGTCTATTTATTATACTAGTGTTTTGTATCGTACTTTTATTTAACCATTAAGTGACCCAACTTTTGAAATCATTTCATTTTATGGAATAATATTGATGAAAATGCACACAAACAAATTTATAACTTATAATTCATACAAATATTGACCTCATAAATAGAAGTTTGAGTTTTACTGTTAAAAGGATTGAGTAGTGAAAAGCTGTTGCGCTGCACGATATTATTGTAATACAAGTAATAGTGATTTACAGGAGATCTAATGGTTCTGTTGAGAATGAACTGATGCCAAAACGTACGAACAGAATAGATAGTGAATATTATAGATATATAATGTTTGAATCGTTTTAACTGCTAAAATGTTTTTGAAACACGCAATAAAGTATTCTCTGATTCATCTGACTTGAGGTTTCTCATGAAATGTTAAACACAAATTATGTATAAATTCATACAATAGAAACGAAAAATAAAATAAATATCTTTGAAGATTTAATTTGGAATTTTTTTCTCAAGTTTTGAACAATTATTACAACATTTTATTGTTGAACTTTGTCAGATTATAATTTAAGGTTTAATTATATTTAAAATGAATATCCGGATCCCCAATAACTTGAGACCTAAATTCATCAAAGAAACAGTTGTAACTTAAATGATACTCAAAGAACAAAACTATCTCAGAATTCACGAAAAATTGAGCAATTATTTTAATCAAACTTTTAAGAAGTAGTAACCAGTGATGGTTACGCTCAGCGCTCACGCTCGAGGGTCAGATGCTCGCGTTCGCCACCAAGCGCCAAACGCTCCAGCGTTAGACATCATTGGTAGTAACACAATTATTGTCACAATATGATTTTTTTTACTCTAATAGTAAATCCTTGTCAATGTTCTAGAAAATTGGTTTATGATTTCAATTAAATTTTATCAAGTTATAATTTGAAATGGAAATTCCATCATTTCAATAACTAATCCCTTTAAATAATGACCAACTACTACATCCTAATTGCTCTCATCTTTCATTCTCTCTAATACTCATTTTAAGAGTTCAAATGTAATGTAATTTATTTGCTGACACTTGTAATTTATGTGCGTCTCAATAGTGGAACAGCTTTGATATCACTTATAGCACTACTCTATCACTTAGTTTTTCGCTGCGATTTGATTTCCTCTCTTTCTGTCTCTCCGCACACACTCTAATGTAAGGTAATATCAATATCAAAATAGCTCTCTCTCTCTCTCTCTCTCTCTCTCTCCCTCCCTCTCTCTCTCTCTTCTCTTCTCTCTTCTCTCTTCTCTCTTCTCTCTCCTATTTTCCCCCCATCACTAACTCTCCAAATAAGTTACTCACACTCTGTGACGTACCCTATATTCAGATGCAATTCGACTACTGTTCTCATATTGAACTGGAGTCCGCATTTTGGACACATTTGTCAAACTTTATAATAGTAGTTCTCTTGATAGCGATTGCAAATAAGTTTGGAATAAGTGCTCTTTATTTCAGACGAAACAAAATTGCCTTTATTTCGCTGATATTTCTTCTTTAATCTTTTTTATGTAATCAATGCGAATAGAAAATAGAATGAAAAAGTTATTCCTATGAAAACTTAATATGAAATATAGTGAAAAGTGTATAAAGTATGACAATTGAAATAAATTTCATAATAATTGTTTCTTCATTTACAATAATATATTTTTTTCAAAACATACCCTGTTCTACATGAAAGAATGTACAATATTATTAAACTTACGAGAAATATTTTACAAAAGTTTTTCTTATTGTTATTAATATTTGAGTAATTCATTGGATGAAAAATAATGTTCGTGAAAGATTAGAGAATGTTAAAAGTATTCGAAACAAAAACTTTATAATGCAATTTATGTTATATATCGAGTGTTGAGCTTTTTTCCAATAATTTCAGTGATTGCAAAGTTAACTTTTGCGCCTCACTTATGATCACTCTATAGCACAAACTTTATGATCACTCAATCGTAAGTATTGACATCAAATTCGTGAAGCAGATGGAGTACTAGAGTTCATAACTGATGCCATTGTTGAGTGTTGTATAGCATAAGGCAATATATTCGTAGTATTTGATGGTTAGTGGCATATCCAGTACTACTAATGCATAGACAGAAGCAAACTTTAAATTTCCCAAAGGTATCACAATTTTGTGCATTTTGTTTGTGTGTTACAAAAGTTTTTCATTAATTTATGTATGCGTGCGAAACACAAATATTGTTGCACACAATTGAAAATGCAATTATTTGAATGGTATTGTGACTCAATGTCTGACAAGTTATTTTAGATAATACGAACCAATTCTTATTCAATAATTATTTTGACTTTTGGATTCTTTCTAATCTGATTATCAATCGAAAAGAATCACAAGTATTTCAACATATCTAATGAATTAGAATTTATTAATTTTGTCGAAAATTTTCGAACCCTTAAAAATTTGACAATACTTCCGAATCTTTTCATATTAAAAAGAAAACTCATGTAAACAATTGTATTTATTTGAAGAAATGAAGTAATGTCCTAATCTTGAGTAATATATTTTTTGATTTCCAATGAAGCGAATGACTTACTCTTAATGATACTTCAATGGAATTATAGTGCTTTGAAACTCAACTGAACACCGGATCTGTAACCATAGGGAAAATGTCACTCCAATGACAATAATCATTTGTTTCTAAACATATAATTTTCGGCTTTACAAAAATGCTTTCGTTAAGACTTGTGATTCTGTCCAAAAACTTTATAAGATTTTTATTAATAAATTGAATTATTAGTGTTTTCCTCATTTTCTTGAATTACACAAGTCTTTATTGTATCAAATCTTTGATTTCGATACAAAAATCAAAATACAGATTACATACTGTAGTTTATTGAAAATAAATCAATCGAATCGAATTTGAGAGCTCATCAAATCAATGTAACTATCAATGCATTTCATTGAAAGCATTTCAATGAATCACTAAATTTTAAGTTAGAAAAATATTTAATTGAAAGAAATTAATTAACTTTTAGACCTTAAATGTTGCAAATAGTTGTGAGTTTTTGAGGATTATATTTCTCATAATAAAGCTCTAAACAAAAATAATCATCATTTCTGTGTTATAGATACCATTTTTCAAATCAATTAAAAAACTTTTATCATTAGTAAATAAATAAAAATGTAGTTGTCTATAGACTCCCTAAAATAAAAAATTCGAGTAACTCAAGTTTAACTTAATATGAGTTTTGAAGATTAGATTGTATAATCACTTTTCATCAATATTTTGTGCCATAAATTTGTTAAGTAATTTTCTTCATACTTGAACTTGAGATATGTTAGAGAACGTGTATCTGTATTTGTCTTCATTAACTGCTGAAGAATGATTGTGATCACTGGAGTGTACGAGAATGTACTAAAATTTGATAATAGCGTCCCATATAAATAGTATATCATTTTGACAATTGTCAAGTCAACTTCCGCTCATGTCATATTAATAAAGGAATAGTCTCTCATTCTATAAGATTTTCTCATACACTTCATTTTCTTGTGATTTCTCACATGTCATTCAGTGTTTGTGTCACTTTACTAGTATAAGACTTGGTATAAATGCCAACTTGTAATAAACAAGATATCAGCATAAAATTAAATTAACTGTTAATTTGAACATCATTTTTATGAAGCATATTTTTATTCCAAAAAACAATCACAAATGAGAAACAAAAAATGCGTAAATCATATTTGAACTCAAAAAACCTAATAGTTAAGATTTTAACCTTATGTGATCCGTATAATCATTTATGGTATTCATTTAACATAACATATAACATAAGTTACATTAGGGAAGAGCTTGAGCTCGTTTTGCATGCGTTTCAGACTGAGCATGATTATTACACTTGAGCCTAGAGATTAAGAACCTTAGTTTGAGCTTACAGTAAGAAAAATAATACACTTTTTCATTCTCAACTTCATTTCGCTATTCAAATAGATTACATGTATGATTAAAAAAATCTTGAGCTTAAGCCTGAGCCTGAGCCTGACTCAGTTAGCATAGCCCAGTTCTAGCTCTAGCTTAGCTTATGCTCTTCACTACTTGATATTATATAATGTCAAATATTGCGTGATTTTCTGCTATTAACGTCTATACTTAATAATGGTTTGAGTATTAGTTAATGTTACTTTCATTCACATATGAATTGCCTAATATTCAAAAGGTATTCATAAATTCAATATTTGCTCCAATTTTCATGTAGTGATAACTTATGTCAAATAACAACTGTTGATTCCGTTATGCATGCGTTCACTTTATTCATATTTATGCCTGACTGGCATGCGATTGTTTTTTGTGCCAATTTTTCAATCTTCACAGAGTTTTCTCCCTCTTTGAAAGTCTTTGTCGGTCTTTGAGAACCATTGCCAATTGATGACATGCAAGCATTCGGACATTTTCTCAGTTAGCATTATGTTAAGCGTCATGTCTACGACTCTAACCATAATTATTATAATCAAGTGACGCTTTCGCACATTCTTACCATCACTAAAGATAACTATTGACTTGAGTGGCGCTGTATCTGATCTTAAGGACAACATTTGCAATACTCTCTAATTTCCTTTGACTTATTCGATGCATTTGACTGAATGGCAAAATTTATTTTACTCACAAAATACTACATTTCTTTTCTTAATGTAACTTTAATTCATTGATGCGAATCGATAGTAAACTCGAATCATTGAAAATACTCATGAATAGAAATTTATTCTCATGTTATTGTTTCATATGATAGAGTCTTATGAAATGGTAAATTGAAAATAAAAATAGTTTCTATTTATAAAAATAAATCGATTTCATATACAATTGACAAATCAAGTTATTTTGATTGACTGTATGTATAGCTTTCAATTCGATATCAAAATGTTTAATCATTCAAACATAGAGTAAACTTTTATTTTTTCCAAAATTTTCATTCGGTTTGATACAAATTTTCCTTTAAAAATTTGACCGAAAATGCGATTTTCTCGAAGTCAGTGTTGGCAATGGTTGAAGTGGGGACTGGACCTTATCTGATATTTATCAAAATGATGGCTCTCCCTCTAGAAAATAAAGTAGATTTCAGGGAATAATTGATGAATTTTTCTATTTTCAGTAGTAAACATAGGATTAAGGGGAGCAAATTCAAGAAAAGCTCAGTAAAAAATCAAACAAATTTTAAGAAATTAATATGATTTTACCAACAAAAAAAACTGACCCTAAATCCGATGAATTCTCACCCCTTGATTTTAGGAGGACCCAAAACTGCCCCTCTGAAGCATCGGACATAGCAAACACTGGCTTAAAACTTTAATTAATTTATAATGATTCTAATTGTTACATAAATATATTCGAATGATCGCTACTTTTCTAATCCTTATCATTCATTCTAAGTATTCAGTATTCAAAATGGTATTATATTTATTTAGTATTCTGTATGTTCGCATTATTATCATTATAATCGCAAACATAATAAAAACGTTCATTTTATTGATTTTCATCAATACAAATAGTGTTAATACTATTTATCTTTATATTTTGAAGCTTTATTCCTTGGAATTTTGAATCATGTTCTTTTCATTCTTAACTTTGAAGCCCTTAAAAACTTCAGTCTTCAGAATATTTAAAAAGTTTCGCTTACATTTTGATTCAATATATCATTAGTTAAAGCACAGAATGCAAAATTTGAATGAAATATTTTTGTCCAGTTCAATGCAAAATATTTTATCCAATAAGTTATTCTTATTTTTTCATTTTATTTTTTTGAAAACTTTTCCTGAGGCAGAAATGCATGAAAGGTTGACCAAAAAAGAAAGTGAACCAAAAATGATCTGTATTTTTTCACATTTCTGGTCACTTTGCATTTGCACAACTAAGAGGACATGATATCCCTTTAGGCATTGTTGTCAATTGTTAACATCTATTTCTTGCCACTTCTGTCATAATATGAATTGTAGAAATTGTATGTACTGAATGTGTGCGTTAAGCCTTATGCAAAACTAAAGTTATACAGAACACTATTTTATTCCAAAAAATTTATTTCTTCCCATTTCACCGAATAGTTTCAAAATTCTTATAAACTGAATCGTTCTAAAAATATTTCATTTTCAAATTTTTATACAAACTTTTGAATTTTATAGAATAAGTTTATTTCTCAAAGAAAAAGGTATCAATATTAGAATTTTCATCTTTCGTTTTGAGACTTTTCTCTTTACAGTTATTTCTTATGTTTCATAAATTGCTTGAATATTGAATGGTCTGTCTTTAGCCTTACAAATTGTTTGATATGACAAAATTTTATGCGATTCATGTGATGGTCATTTTGAATGTGCATATTTGTCAATTCTCTCACTCAAAATTGACTCAAATATAATACAACTCATATTCTTATGTATGAGGCGAACAAATTTGTGTTTCAATAGAAAAGTAGTGATGAGAATATTGGTAAAGTGTTTTGCATTGCGAACACTTTGATTGATCACTGATTTGCATTGTGTCCAATTTGCGTTTTTGTGAGCATTCTCTTAGAAAAAAAATATGTGAAACAAAATTGAATTCAAAAAATTGTTCACCATTTTTGAATAACAATATATTCAATTTACAATCTTCACAAATATAGCATTTATGCCTAAGGGATGTTTTCAATTCAGGCTAACTTATGAAAAACAGAGGACACAAAAATACTACAGCATTAAGTTTTTGGAAACCTTTGATATGAACAAAAATATTTTCACTCCTTATTGAGATAAACATTGATTGATTGATTTATTAAAACTAATATTGTCTTTTCTTTTTACAGGTAAGCGAAACAGTGAGCGAACGCTAATTCGTTAGCTCTTCACTTCTCTTTAATCCTCTGATAATGATATTAAATTGAATGCAGAGTAAGTCATATAATAGTAAAATCTCATATAATGCAGTTTGTATTACTTGAAATGATACTTCACTCTTATATTAGTTTGCATTCGTTGTCCATCCACTCATTTCATTCCGTTTGATTAAATAAACATTTTCATTGCACGACATGTCCGTCTATATTAATATTTAATGATAGCTTGCACTCAAATACGACCTTTTTTATATAGAAAAGTATAGACATAATGAGTTTACCTGACAATATGGTCATTGATAATACCAATAATCTCATTGCTCTTTTCCAAATGGCTCTTAATGTGTTTTCATTGGACTCTTTAATGATATAAATGATTATTTCCCGATTTGTCGCTTCAATTTTCATGTATAAAAAGTTATATATTCATTGAAACCAAACAGTTCTTAACAATTATAAAATATTTGAACCAAAAATTTATAATGAGCTCTTTTTACCCAAACAGAATAAAATTACTTTTTTTTATTGTTTGACTTATGCTAAATGTGTAATAACTGAAGGCTTATATTTTATTTGCTATGTTTGATAAGCAATCAATCATAGACTATGAGATGAACTCATGCCCACCCATTCAGTCAAAACTAATGTCCACTACAACAACATTTAATGCACTCCGAATAGACATTGTTATTAACCTCACCAGTAATGACCAAATGCTTTGCTTAACAATGAGCTCTCATTCAAATCTCCAACGGAGTGATGCCTACCATTGATCTCTCTTTTTTCCTGACTCTCTATTTTCATCTCATTTTCATGCGATGACTCATTCGGGAGTGATTTGAATTATATTCGCCAAAATGTTTTTCACTATCTTCTCACGAACTTTATTTTTGAATAGCATTATATTTCAGAAGCAAATCAAATGATAAAAATGAAACAATTAAGTTTTATACAATTGATTAATACTTTTGTGCTTTTTTTCTTGTCAACTAAATTCAATCAATGTTTCGACTTTAATAAAGCAAATAGATATGATTTGCCCGAAGCGGTGCATCACAGAAGATGCAATATTTTTATTGCTTATATCTTTACTATAATACCACAGTATTGTATTATTTGTATTAGAGGTGCGCATCAGTCTACTTAAGTGGTGGGTTCCGGGTTGGACAGAATCTCAAAATAATCGGGGATGTCTGCCTAAAATGTCTCAACTTCGGAAAAGCCAAAGCAATCCTAACAATTAGATTTAATTGAAACAAAAACTTAATTCTAAAATTCTGTTGTGTGTTTCTATTAATTATACTATACATTATGTTTTAGACTCATATATTTACAGTATATTTTAAGCTTCGACCCAATATTTTTCAAAGATAGATTATATGACATAACGTTTGAAAGTTATCAGTATATAATCCATGATTTCTGAAAAAATTTAATAATAGTGAAAATGTCTAAAAAAATAATGAATCAAATTATACTCCGATCATATCCTCGATCAGAAGTAATCTAAAAGATGTCAAAAACAAACAATTGGTTATCAATAAAAAAAATAATCGAATGTCTAATTTCACTAAGAAAGAAAAGAGTTATGCTGGGAAAACATTTTCTAAAACAAATTATACCGGTCTAACCTCTATCAGATTGAAGGTCCAGTAGATAAAATGTTATTGATAAGATCAAACTTCTAATTTGATATGATTTCTGTTTAAGCCTAACATTAATCAGAGAATCCAATAAAATATAATAAAGTTTTAGTTATTGCAAAGTTTGGGGCAGTTCTCACTTTTTTGGTCTTTCGGGTTCGGGCGGGTTGGAAAATGAGCTACAAAATGTGGACCGAAGTCTTTGGCCACCTTTAACAGGTCTACATGTAGTTTGTATGAGTTTAGCTCTCAATTGATTGTGACTTACACTGATTCAACACCTGTCGCATATATGAGAACTAATAATATCCTATAGTATATGTGAGAATAACAAAGTTATGGTTCCGTTGACCACATCTAATGTAATACATTCTAAAAGAGGATATTAGATCTAATAATAATCACTACACAAGAAACAGCTATCATTTATTGTATACCAAAAAATTGTATTATTGAATTCTACCAAAATATGCTCAATTTTTCCTTGTTATTGAATACAGACCTCCAAAGTTGTCAATACCACACGATAGCAATAATTGTGGGAATGACTTTTCTGTATATATGCGCTCAAATTATGCACAAACATGAGTAATATTTGAAATTATTGAGTCTAACTCAGAAGCGGAAGATTTAAGTGCAGTTTTTAGGTTCGAAAAATCCCACGAGATGTTCATGTGGGCATATTCTCTATTAAAATAATATGCATAAATCAATATACTTTTCGATGAATCCAACACACATTTTTTGTGGTCATATTCACCTACTCTAATACAGTCTAACTCTCATTAAGATCAATCATTTGTTTCAATTTTATTTATATATTTCGATAATAATTACAACATTAATTAATAATAAATTTTAATAAAGTATTTCAAAATAGTATTGACATGATTTTCAAAATTTAAAACTTTAAAAATTTTTATTAAATTACCAATTAATTCAATTTCTGCAATTATTACGTACAAAATATCTTGAAATCGTAATAAATTAAAGTTAACGCCCATATTATTGGAATACATTATTATGAATTGTGAGAATAATTCGGTGCAAACGCTTCAATGAATTTCATGCACAAATTTTGTTGATCTCAAGTTTGTATTTTGTTGCTTAATATCAAGAAATATTTATTTCATGATGAATTGATGAAAAAAGTATCTCAATTATCGCATCACTGATTAAGCATTTCGATGGTTATTAATGAAAGTGATAACAGATACAAATTAAACACAAATATTCATTATGACAATACATTTGCTACAAGTATTGCGTTTTGCAGCGCTTTTTTACCATTTCATAGTCTGGTATTGTTTTCGCATGACTAGTGGTGAGAGAAAAATATTTTGCTCAAACAAAAAAAATCTATGAGCCAAACACTGAAGCGAAAGATATGCCACTTGTACTGTTGTTATAGTATTTGCTCTCTTCTAACCTTCTAATGTTTTGTCTAAGTGTCGATATTCCAGAAATGAAAATTAGCCATTACTTTGTTGATGAGATTACACTTCCATCACATTTATTCTTCATATTTTTTTTATAGAAGCTGTTACACTATTACTTACGAATCTTACGTGTCACAAAGTTTTAAATTTTATTGCATACTTCATAATAATATTTTAATTGAAGACTATTTAATAATTTCAATTTATAATAGAGATTCTTTTTTATCTTTGAATGCTTTAGTAATGAAATAATAATTGAAGATAAAAGGTCAATAAGGTCAATTTAAATTATTGGCTTATAGAAAATTTCTATGATTAGAACTAATCAATATTTCTATATATAAACAATTTTTATTCATTATTACATTCAAATGAAAATATATAAAATATAAATTAAAATCATTTTATAGCTTGAATTCTGAACTTTGTTAAAATTCAGAGATAATATTCTTCAAAAAACAGATACCTTTCTTGGATTATGTTTCGAAACATTTCACTTATCAAAAAAGCATATAATATTTGTTTTGAAAAAAAGAAACCTATTTATGACAAATCTATTACATGAAAATATGAAATTGTATTGCAGAACAGATAGTTTTTTGTCCTTACAATGAATCTGTGAACTATGTTCTCATTATAAAATGGATCGTTTTAAATTCTTTAAAACATTCCCCTTTTTTATTAACTCCATCCACTCTTTCATCACAAAAAGTTAATACGCATTCGCGCAAAAAACTTTTCATAGATTTTACTATTTAATATTGTCGATCGTTGAGCGTCAATGACTTCCTTTTGATTGGAAGTACTGTAAGCATAATGATCTGCCCATATATTCCTATCCATAATGTATTACAATAGCATTGATGCGTTCGCCAAGTTTGCCATCGATGCGGCAGCAGCTTCACAGTCATGTACTTCACTCACTTGTAGTATAATTCTCAGTCTCCACTCGCTTCCCATCAGTATCACTTCTCTATCCAAAATAGTTTACTGTATAAGTATTTTGATTAAGTCTAGTGATAAATGTTATAATTTAGTGCACATATAAACATGTAAATTAAGAATATGTGAATCATTTGTTTCTATTGAACAATTTATTGATCAAATTGATAGTTCATAGAGTATCCAATGTTCCTAAATTGAGTTCCTAAACCATGTGAAATCAAGAAATCCTCAACAATCAAAACTGGTAACTCATATTCCTATTCTATTGATTGTTATAACAATTAATTGGTAAATATTCGGTCATTCTATAGCTATGATATTATAATATAAGATGTAAAGATAAATGAAGATATCTTCTGTTTTCCGGTGAAGATAAATGTTTATATTTTAACATTTGGTGCAATAGTTCGAACCATTTGTTTTTATTTCGATTAACTACAAAAGTTTAAAGAAAAGTTATTTTTATATATTTTGTTTCCGGTGAAAATTTTTGGATGAATATCATAAACATTGTAAGACAATTGATTTTGGGTGACTCAAGTCATTTATGCCAGAGTTGATGATCTAATGCACAGTTGATGTCATTTTATGGGCTAATTTTGTATTAGCTCTCAAGAAGAAGCATTGACCGAAACTTACTAATGATTTTTTATGTTATCGTCCATTTCATGTGTGATAACATTGAACAAAGAGATTTCAATTTACAATTGACTTTGTCATTGAGTGCTTAACTTGTTGTCATAATAATTCCAGTGGTATTGACCTCAAACTTAAAAACATGGACAGCATTAATATGAATGCTAATTCATTGCTGCCATTACTTTGGGCGAGTAAATTGGGTGCCAGATCTAACACTGGGTCACTTTTATGGCCACAAAAAGAGTTACTATCAGAATCAATCAAACTTAATGGTAATGAAAGGCACACTTCTAATGTTGAACTGAAAGATGAAAACAAATCGGTTCGTCAGAGTTCTACTCCTTCGGGTAAGTTTGCAATATTGTTAATGTAACTTTTTATATTGTTCTCCAGTATAAAGTTCTCAAAATGCTAAAAAAGAGTTTAAATATATGGATTACATTAAACTTTTGAATTTAATTGCATTCTTGAAAGTCTATTAGTTTTTTATATTGTTCTTAAATAAAACTCTATTTAAAGCATATTTACTATATTTAATTTTCATTTAGAGCTTGCTATAAATCATTTACGATATTTTTGTAACAAACAAATTGTTTAAGCTTTTGAATCCACGATAAGTAGAGCATTGACTTAATTCATCTGTCCTTTTATACAATACTTTTTTAACCAAAATTATATTCCTTTTATAAATGTAATGAATATATCGTTCAGTTCCACTTATTTATTATAAATCAGACAAATTCAAGAAAATACAATGATTTTTTATTTTGATCATGTATTTAATCTCTATAATGGAATTTTTTTTAAATAAAAAAAACTTGGAATCAATTCAAAAGCCAAAAACTTTTGATTCATTGTTGGCTATACTACTGCTTTGAACTTAAGAATGGAACTACTATTTGATGATAATTAATGGTGAACTCATTTATCAAGTTGTATCATAACTATTAAACTTTGATTTCATTAGCAAATAATTGAATTACTGTTTAAAGTGTTGTTAACACATTAATTAATGCTCGTATAAACATGTTTACGGAAGCATGAGTTCGTGTTTAGTGTCGATGAGACAAAAAATATGTATTTTCATTAACAAATTCAACTCAGACTGAATTGAGTAAAAAACAAAGTTTCACTGAATCACGTTTCGCAATAAAATTGGTTCGAAATTTCGTGAGACAATGACAGTGAATGACACACACCTGTACAGTAGTATGTCTTTTATATATTCCCATTAAATGTCGATCTCTTTATTAGGAAATATTCATTATATTCAGTCAATTCAATAATATATTTTCAAATTATATTATGTATAATTTAAAAATGATAATTATTAATGTTTTTTGATAAAAATTAGAATTATGAGTAATATTCAAATAGGTTTGACTGTATTTTATTTGGAAAAAATAGTAGAAAACTAGCGTTTAGTGAATAGAGACAGATAAAGGAATGCGAATGAATCTACTCTTATGTCCAGTTATATCGCTATAGCGTTAACATCTGAGATCGATATGCGAATCGTTTCGCCTCTTCTTTTGCATTCGAATTCATTATATGCAACTGCTATACAACTCAAATACGATCCACTTTTCGCTATTAGACATTTTCTTGTGATGCGGATGTGAACTTAAATTCTCCTCTCTTTGCATCTCTTTTTCTCCTCTTTTCTACTGAAGCTCATCTCTTCTCCAGCCCTCGTCTTTTCCACTTTGCGTCCACTGGGATTCGCAAATGCAAAGCAAAATTAAGCAGAACCCAGTCTCTAATATCTATTTATGCATTCAATATATATTACTTACAATAGAATGCTGTGAACCGTATATCAAATAGAATTATAGAATACACTTCAAATCCAACTCATTTATAATTGATTAATTTCGTAAAATATTACAACTTTTAATTTATAACAAGTTTATATAAAAACTGAATTAACGGAAACAAAATAAACGGAAATCAAAAATTGTAGGCAAAAGTTAGTAATATTTGTTTCAACTTTTCTTTCGAAAATCTTTTGAAGTCTGAGCGCAGTCACTCTCTAATGCTAATACTAAATGCACTTGAATATTGATTGATGTCAATTATTTGCTATGTAAAGAAAAAGAGTATTGCTGTTTTGAACTAGCTTTGTATGTACACAACATTTAGCCCAACTTATCTTTTGCTCGATCTCTATATTTCTCTTGACATTTGGCAATGCTTATGCATAATATAATATTTATCAATAATTCATTAAAATATTTTTCAACTATGAAAAATATCCAAATGACTATTCAGTGTTTATCAATATAATACTAATTATTTTCAGGAAAAATGTAAAAAAAATAATTGAATTGATTTTATTCGAGTTCAAAAAGATTTATTTGTTAAGGGATAACAGAACAAATCTTTAGTCGAAAAAGAAAGCTTATTGTGATTGATATAATATTATGAAATTATGGAATGAGTATCAATAAAAATAAAAAGACTATTATGACGAACATAATTTGAATGGACATGTACAGTACAGTAACTTGCTTTCTGGGAAGCAATTTATTTCTTTTATGTTCAGATCTTCAATAAGTCTAATGCTATGCAAAGCTTTGTCCTAATATGCATTTTCCATCTCATGCATTGGAATAACAAGCGATAGCCCTGACTCGCATCTCACCATTTATGTTGTTGTCATGTGGATACCACTGAAGACATGTTCTGCATGTGAAAAGAATGCATACAAATTACTTATATTGCATCAAAACTTGAAGCCAGTAAAAGTGTTTTGCATTTTTGGTTCATTGCATACCAATAGTTTATACTGTCTAATGCTTTGTCAAGCTTTACATATTCATGTTATTAAACTTACCGAATATGATATATTGTTTAAATGTATCGCTTCCATTAAGATGAATATTTCTAATGCATAGTTTTACAAAATATGCTTAAATTGCATTTTAGACAATATTTGTTGATGCAGTTACTCATAAGAGTTTGTAAAAGTTTTTATATTAAACCTTGTATGGAGACCAGTCAAATGAATTTTTCAAATGCATTTCTTTTGGATTCTCTATTTTCAATACCTATTGTAAAATAAATTTTATTTTATCAAGAGTTTTATAAATAAATGGATTTTCGATTTTTTGTTTTGTTTTTTGCTTTGAGGAAAGGTTGAGCTAATGTTAATCTATTTGATATTAAGTTAGATTCTACTTTATGACACACTATATGTAAGCTCTGAGTTTTGCTTCAAATTGAAGTTCAAAGAAAATAGTTTTATGCCACTAAAAGTAATTTCCAGACCCTTTTTGTTTTAAAATTCTAATTCAAAAATTCATTTTTAATCAAACTTACTGTATAAGTTATGATGAATTATTGAAACAATTAATTTTTTCGATGTAGATGCATGTATTTTTCTCTTTTTTGCATCCAGTGTTGATAACTTGAAGAAAGCAATTGAAAAACGATTACATTCAAGAATCTAGAAATATTAGTTTCAATCATATTTTTATGTTTTTTTGTAAAGCTTATATTAGACAAAAACTTGACTTAAGATGATATAAAACAAAAATGATGGAAAATATAATAGAAGAATACATAGCAAAGTAATGTTCATAACTGGTGTTGAAGTATTATTCGATTTCTGCTGCGATTGGCATTCATACAAATACATTCAGGTCTCACTTTGTTATAATATATGATATATGAATGTATTGCCGCAAATGTTGTTATTCATTCATATATGCGATGATCACTAAATGGCTTCCTTTCGAAAATCACTTCCACTTCTTGTGAGAGAAAGCTATTTGAATGCATCACTGAATATAAGACACAGTGCAAAATATTTCCAATGAATAATAAATATTCTTTGCATTGTTGTCATTGCAGACATATTTTATTATTCATTTGTAATGTTTAAAATTTTCTCAAAAAATTGAGTGATAAACGTTGAAATTGTTGGAAATAAAGAAATTGTTTTGACTAAAAAATATTCAATTCAATTAATAGTGAGCCATTTATGTCTATTATTTTTAGAATATCATATGGAAAACATTTATTTCATAAACTATTCTTTGCGTTTCAATAACTTGATATTAAAAAACTTGATCACAAATAAATGTAAGTAATGTAATGGATCAAACTTTTAGTTTTCCGCGAATTCCAAAAACAATTTGTTCATTTAATTCCAAAATCTAGAAGTCTTCTATTTTTTAATGTTTTATTTTATTTTCAAATAATTTCTAAAACTCGTACTCAAATAATTTACAAATAAAAATTTTCATTTAACTTTTACTATACATATTGAATGTAACAAAATAAACAACTTTCCAATAAAAGTCTTGAGTAATATTAGTTTTTTGAATATATCTTGAGAATATACTGAGAGAAATAGAAACTAGAATGAGGAATGTATTACTGGTACTTTCATTGGACTATTAGGAGTTACGTATTTGTTATATTGCAATTGAGCTGTGCATATATTGCCAATTCCTACTTGTTTTTATCTTTTAAGCAAAGTATGAGTAATAGTAAATAAAAATTTTATGTAATATATTTTTTTATTATAATACATATATGATATCTTTCAATCCAATCTATGTATCGCATCCAATATATTCAAAGGTATTGAAAACTGATTTTTATCATCCACTGAACATTTTTCATTTCTATTCATTCCATTCTTTTTTCTCTCTTTATTTCTTTCTATAAATATATATCTCGATTCATTTTGATGATATGTTTGCAGATTCGTATATTTATATATAGATATACACCAATACTATACATATATTCAATTCACTTTTTTCTTGCCTCAAATATACAGTAGTTTATTGTAAATGCGTCTCTCAATGCGTCTGAAGCACCTGTAATATAATCTCTATTGCGTGCTATGTAAGTGAGTATCCTTTACGGCGATCGCACAAATTTAGCATCAAATCCTATCTGCATTCTCTGTGCACTCAATTTTGCATCCCATTCTCTCCCCTCACTTTTTTCCTCCTCTATTATTTGCATAAGGCCTTAGATATTATGGCTATGGCTATGGCTATGACTATGGCTATGGCTATGGCTAGTGCTGATGATGTGCATGTATTACTATTTCTGAGTCTTATTGGGGAGAAGAGGAGAATTCAAGCGATAGAAAGTGAATGAATGAGAGAGACGAGAAAGAGAGCCAGGTCATCAACCTTATAGCTTGAATCAGAATTAGTTCCTTTATGAATATCTGACACAACGCCTTATATACCACTATTTGTTAATCTTTGCAATAAGAAACTCAGTCCAACCAATTAATGTATGAATTAAATCTAAATTGAGTTTAATCTAAAATATTATCGTATCATTGAATTCAAATAGTAATAAGAAATTCAATCATTAAATTTTTGCATTAATACTCATTGAATCGATATTTTAAAAAATTTTGAATAAAAGTCCACATTTGAAGTAAAAAATAGAGTGCAGTCTATGCCAAATTTGATTGTTTCTCTCATTCTTTCCCACTCTCTAACAGAGTCAGCTTTAGTCTGTAGATCACGTCAGGCAATCCCTCCTACAGTTATTACTGCCACCGATGCTATTATTATGTGCTGAATAGTGCATCTCTAAAACTAGCTTAAAGTGCCGCTAAAAATCTTCTCTATTTGCCTAACCTTATAAACAAATGACGTCAGACGAACATTCTGGACGGCATATTATGATAATAATGGTCATCAGATATCCCTCTTCTCTAAACCATGATATGATGCTATCATATCTGTGAATGTCATTCTCTACTATATCTATTTGTCTTTCGGATTTTTTTTTCAAAAAATATTATGATTAAAATCGGTTAAAATTGAGTAATTTTGTCGAATAGTTGAAATTGAAGCAAATTTTAAGGAAATTCAAATTATTTTATCCAATTTAGAAATAAAAAATTGTTATATCACTGGTGTTGAAGCAAATTTTTGTAAGTTTTTATAGTCTACATATGAAACAATGCTATTTCTGAGTTAATTTAATTTATTTCTTAGACACTAAATCATTGCTTCCAATACTTATAATTTAGTGCTGTTATAACAGCTATAAATACATAACTTATAAAATCTAACATTTAATCCATTGCTTAAACTTTTAGCGTTTTACATTTTAAGGAATTCATTCTTAAGTACACTTTAATCCAATTGACCCTCTTTTTCCATTCTCTTTCTCTTCAGCAAATGATTAGGCATTTTTGGATTAAAGTCTTTTTCTTATTTGGTTTATTTTCTATTTCGTTTTATAAGGACTTCTTTGTGTTGGCTTTTGATGTGGATAAGTCTGAGTACTTGCCTGCGAGAATTGCTCATTCGAAAAAGATAAGAGATGCAAAGAAGTGCATCATTTGTACTCAACTTTGAATATACAGTTAAAACCATTATGCAATACAATTTTCGCTACGAATATCTTCAAAATTGCAAGATATTAAAAAGATTATCAAATCCTAAATTAATTAGTATGACTCTAATTTCAAAATATATTAATTGCATTCAATTCATAGAATGGGGTTTTTATAGTGAAAATATTAAATGAACGTTATCTATAACGAGGTCTGTCTGTTGAAAGTTTCAATTTTTGCGAATAACGTACGTTTAGTTCCTGTGAGCCTTTGCCAGTATCTGATGGTAAATAACGGAAAACTTTTTTCCTCACAATTTTGATGAAACATTGAATCAAACAATGAAATGATAAAATAGTATAAGTTATTCTCTTATTGCATAGAGATTTGTTCATATTTTAGAATTTGCTTACGAGTTAGTATATATAATACTATTTTCAATTGAAGACTTTACCAAATCATACCAAATATTTGATTGTAGCATAAAATGATAAAAATTTCATTTTCAATTCATATTTATTCTATTCTTATTTATTTCAGTAAATTAAATACTAGAATTTTATTGATATTTTATGAACAATATTTTTAAATTTTTGCTTTAAAATGGAAATATTGCTCTGAAATTAAGTTTATAGAAAGTTTTTTACAAATACAATATCGCAATTGAGAAACGAAGAGTTTGAGAAATGAAATTTAAATTGACTGTCACTACATTGATATAGTATGCATATATAGTGTTAATAAAAATGTTTCTATACTAGTACTCATTCAACAAAAGTTTAATGTTGAAATATTGCAAAATTATAATAAAAGGAGTATAAAATATCGATTTTTAACCCCAACACTATTTGTCAGCCAATGAGAAGAGACACGTGGGTGTGTTGCACAATTCGCAAATATATGCAAATATTAAATGCTTCAACGAAAACAACTCGAGTCAAGATCTGTCTCAAGATTTTTTGTTTTCCTTAATTATCATCATCTGATTTAAAGGAAAAAAGGAAATTGTTTTTTTTCAATTAATGACAGAGTAATGCTAATGGAGTGAACCATCAACTCATTAAATAGAGAAAACGCATTAAGTTCGAGACAAAATGCTAATGCATGGAGAGATTGCTAGTGAGTAAGAAGTGATTTATCAAATAACGGTCTGTGTATTCTGATTGAGACGATGACCCTTAACAGTGATCCTGAATATATTAAGCAGAAAATGTGCATTCAAGAGATCAGTTTATTTGTTAGCAGAGATGAACTGAATTTCAATACTTTACTTTACAATAAACTTCAGAGGTTTCTATGTTTTCTCTTCATTATTGGTCGTGAATTTTACTTGATATAAATGCATAAAAGAAGACTTGAAAGCTTTGAAAATGAGACAAATGGCTTAATTGATTTAGTTTTAGAGAACTTAACGCTAATTAAAACTCTAATCTAATATTTAAGAAAGTTCTTATTATTCTTCTTAACATTGATGAACAAAGAGTTTGTTTCTATCATTCTATCATAAGAATCTTCGCCTCAATTTCATTTGATACTAAAATTATACTATAATTTTCAAGTAATGGTAATTTATTTCACAAATTTAAAGTATTTTATATTGAAAATAGTTTGAATGCAATATACAGTATTAATAGAGCGATTTCAAGTGATATATTAAGCACATTTAGAAATCCCTAATTTGAGTAGTGATGCTCTTCAGTTTGATGAGATGCCATTAATCTCTTGTCCGACTCTTACTGACTTTGCATTTTCTCCCCCTCTAAAGCCCAGAATGAAAAAATAAAAAAGTGGTCCACTTGGGAGATAGAAGTTATATATAGTATATATTTTAGAAGAACTGTAAATCCATGATTTGATATAAAGTAGTCGCCAAAATGTGAAATATGGATTTTTCATGGATTTTGTGAATTTTTTAAAAGCTCTTATATTCCTCTTGAATAACATATCAATTTCATAGTATTATTGGGTGTTTTTCCTATTTTGCCACTTCTTCAAAACTCGTTCAGAATATTTCTAGAAAATTATTTTCAATTTAATTTTAAAAATCGATATCTATATTAACATAAACTTTAACAAAAATTCTATAATTGAATATCTTTTTACAAGAAGTTCATCTAGAATTCATTTATTGTCCAATTTTTTCATAAATACATGTACATGTACTAACATTTTCATAAAATAGTTAATGAAAGTTCGGACTATTAAACTCAGGATTTACCTACTTTTTAATCAGAAATGAATATAGCATTTATGAAAAAAATTCAAAATAAATAAACTCGAGATGGATTTATTGTAAAAAGATATTCAATTGCTTCTAATATAAATATTTTATTGTGAAATGAATTGAAAAATGGTAAAATAAATTTGCATTTTTGAATAATATTATTTTTTCCGCATACCAATGATTGCCACCTTTGTGTCTGATTAGGTCTTGAGGGTGGTTTCAGGTCTGATTGGGGACAAGTGGGTTGTTTAACTCTATAACACAGTGCAATATGGCATGTGTCTGACTGCCGCATACATCATAATCCGTCATAATCAGCTTCTCTACCCTCTAAATTTACTTGTTATATAATACAGTAGAGATAGAAAGAAATAAAGAGATGGAGAGAAGAGAGAGGCCAGAGAGACATGCAATGAAAAAAGTGTGCTTCACGCTTATTCTCTCCCTATCCTCGAGTTTTGCAGAGTATTTCCTCAGTTTGTGATCGGAAGCATTGAAGCACTTGTTCACTGATGCGAGAAAAAACTTTGGAAAAGCGCACCGCAGATATTTCACTTCACGATCGCATTTACATTGAAATTCTGCATTTCACTCTCCATACTCTCAATATCAGTACAGTTATAACTTTAAAAAAGGTCGCGCTGTTGAATGCTTTTGATATTCAATTTCTAACTTTTTCCGATTTGCGTTAACATTGAAACCAATTTTTGTTGAGTAAATTATTGATTTTAAGGTGTTTTGATGAAATTTTGAATCAAATTTTCTTATATTAACATATTATTTAGAGCCTAAATGATCACTTTCAAGATTATTGCTATTTCTTGAGTGCAATATATCTAAAATCACTAAAACTTATTTTCAATCTCAGAGCAAAATTTATGCGAAACTAAAGTCCCTGAAAGATAATAAGAAAAGTTATGGCATCAATGTTCAGGAGTTGGTGTCTGCCAGTTGTGATTTATTGAAATTGCGAAATAATCAAAAATCAATTTCAGCCATAGTGTGATTCGCAATAGTGTTTTTTTGCATCTCTCTATCTCTCTGAATGCGTCTCTTATGCCTAAACACAAAGATTGATAGAACATTGACGTTCTCCAAAAGTCTCAGTAGTAGTAGTGAAGGTTCAATAGGCAGATTAGGTCATACATTATCGCACACAATCCATCTTCAAAATAACATTATCTTATCCGTTCACTTTGAATGTCGCATATTGTAATGCTTATGTTGTACTTAAACTCTCGTATTGCCCTATTATCATATCATATATATTCACATTTTTTTTATATAATCTGTTTTGTATATGTTTTCTAATATTTGACGCGATTTTTTTAATTGTACAATTGAGCGTTTCCTTCCTTCTTAAAAATACTACTATTTAGAAATTATTTATTTTTAATGCACAGAAATAAATAGCATCCAAATTGTTATACCTAAAAATTATTAATTTTTTGTTGCATAAACTTTTGTGATTTATTGATTTTAAAATATATTAAAGTTAGAGTGAAGGAGGATTATATATTTTCAATGTTAACCATAATCGATAGCTATCATACTATAAGGACAATCATCAGAATTTGGTGGTGAATAACACGCCAAATAAAATCAATTTGTTATGATTTCTTTATATCTTAAATCTATTACTTTTTTAAATGAATGATTTTCTTGCATCAAATCTATGATCTTTTTGAGTTTGTCAATTGACCAGTTCATAACAATTGTAAAAAACTCTATTTAACTTTCTATTATTATTATATTAAAATAGATTCATAAATTCGTTGATGCTTTTCACTATTATTTTTCGTGATTATTCAAATTCTATGAATGCAGCTGAATATGTGATTTTATGTTTACATTTTATTAACGTTAAGTTTCATAACAAATAACGCATTTTACAGAATACAACTTTTTGTGAATGTAATACGACTTTTTGAGAAAATCTCTTATCTTTATTTGTATGTTTGTGTACTACTACTCCTCAAACGGTAAAGTTTAATGTCTTCGACAGGAACGTAGAGTGATTCAAGTTATTGATCAACTCATCGAATTTGATCATTTAAAAACTTATTAGTGAAAAACATTACTGCGAGTGAAGATTGAAAATGCATTATTTTCTAATAGATGCGTTACTTTTCACAAATAATTAAAATGTTATTCCACAAAAAACTTTCTCCTCGTTTACAGCCTTGATATATAAGCGTTGTCTCAATTGGCTATTTCCTATGCAGACTACATCGCATCACATTTTCTTTCGCAGGGAATTTTCCGTTTTCCAACAGTTTTTATACTCCATCTGCTCCTGATTGATATGCACACATAACACTATGCAGATTTCTTTTTGTAATCCTCTTAAACCTTAACATGGATACTTCTCTCTCTCTCTCGACTGTGTGTGTGTGTGTGTAACAGATAGCAATACAGACCTACAATGTTTAGTTTTATACAGTTAGTGTCAAAGTGTCCATCGAATGCTGATTTACAAGACAAAATACTTAGAGCTTTGTAAAAAGAAGTAAAATATCAAAGTCACAAAAAAGTATTCTTTAAATAAACAAAATTGTCATGTATATTAAAATATTGTGATTTTTTTATTGAAATGTGTCATATATGCAGCTTATATTTGAGATCCTGATATTTACAGATTCAATATGAAAATAGTTTTTTCAATACATTTTCTATTGGAATAAAAAGTTAAGACTTTTATTGTTGGAATATTTCGATCAAATGTTAATTCAAGAAAAATCAATAAAATATACTAGTATTTGCATCATTTCGTTATTTTTAAAAGAGCTTTACAAATGATATTTGATATGTTTTTCATATTAAATCAAATTTCCTGAGTATAATCGACTTTCCATATAACTTATGTTTCATTTATCGTCTATAGTGTTTGCAAATTAGATGTTACCTTCGTCTTATTTGTGCTCTTTTTTATTAGTGGATAATCAAATTTTCTAATGTTCAATGAATATTTCTTCCTTAATATAAACAGGATTGCAAAACCTTAGCACAAAACTAGACACGCATCAAATATTCAAAATGCAGATTTTTCTAACTTTTACTTCATTGGAGTTTTAGTTCGTCAGAAGTTTTTAAAAGTTATTCTTGAACTTAATGATATGCTATCGATAGCTAAGACTGATATTGCACAAACCATATATACTAAGTTATAACAAAATTAGTTTGCTCTGCATATGAGCACGTGTTGCATATGTTTCTTCTTCATATCTCAATCTTTGATGTGATTCAAGTCTAGTATCTGAGAGCTGTCATGCTCTCTTTGCAATCATTTTTCGAGTGATAACTCTATTCACATATCATCTACACTTAAGTATGTGTCGAGTCGATCATATCTTCGAGTGGATTTGACATAAGACAAATCTGTTACTCTAAATAGGATCAAAATTTTTATGTAATTCCAGATTTTGTTCCAAGAGATGAAATTCATTTATAATTATTTCCAAAACTATTCAAATTTTTTTCTGTTTACATAATGATTAATGATTAAAAAACTATAACTTTTTGCATTTAACGAAGAAATTTCTATGAATTTTTCACGAGCATTTAATTAGTAATTGAATAAAACCGAAAATAAATTTTGAATTCACTTATTTTCCATTTTCAAATAAGAAAAATTTCTTTACAAAAATTCATAATACTATTTATTTATTTATTTATTTTTGCAGATCTAGGAATGAATGGTGACCTTTCGGATAGCAGATCCAGCAATGATTCCGGTGATTTGGATCAGGATGATGATAACAGCTTGGATTCTGAAAGGGCTCTCAATCTGGTTAGCTTTCATTTTTTACTCATTTCTAACAAGATAAATATTATTTTGATTTCACGTTTTTTTAAATTATAATATCAAAACTAGTATCTTAAAAATTGAGATAATTGTTCGTATCTTACAATATTTTCACTGAAAAATTTGGTCCATTGAAAAAAATTTATTAATATTTTTCATATCTCATAAATAAGGCCGCAATTTTCGGGAAGCCCCGAAATCCTATGTGTTTTAAAAATCATCGGGAATAAGATCTAAGCTCCATAATAGGTCCCCAAAGGACTAGAATAAGCAATTTTGAGACCCCCGAAAACCCCGATATTAGCCTTTAATCCCTGATTTGACTGTTTTCGGTCCCGATTTCAACGAATTTTATGCTCGAAAACAAGTTTTTAATTACTTTTAAAGAAAATTTGACAGATTATACCCTCGAAAAACTAAAGTATTGTTTAGAAAAGAATAAAGATTTACTTAAATTCACTTCAGTTAATAATTAATTTGATTTCCGTATCAAAACAGCTTATGCACCTCTGGTTTCAGTTGAAGCTGAGAGATCTTTTTCAACTTATAAATCTGTTTTAACTGATAAAAGATACAGTGTGTTGGAAGAAAACATTTAAAAAAATTATTATTTTGAGCTTCAATGACTTTATTTAATATTGAATTCGTAATAATAATTGTAAAATTACTCCTTTTTCAATGAACAACTTTTTTAATGGGAAAAATTTTTCACACACCGAAAATCACCCCTGAAATTACTAGTTTTTAATCCAGAATCGCGACCGAATTTGACAGTTTTTAACTACTAAAAATGTGATCGAAAATCTTAGTTTCATGTCAAATTTCGCTAACAATAGCTTTGAAGCAATAAAAAGGTTCTGATAATAAAAA
>JAQFZT010000403.1:0-26352 GCA_034696325.1 Camisiidae sp. | reverse complement strand
TTTCATTTCTTCGTCAAGTAATTGTTGTCTCGCATTCATAACTTCTAAATGGCATTGAATTAAGTATTGATTGGATTCCATAGCAGTTATCTCTTTATTAAACTGTTTTATTTGATTTTGCAATTGAATAGCATTACTCTCTAGTCCTGCAGTGCATGAATGATAGGCTTGTTTTCTCTGTTCATATTCTGATTGCAAGTACTCACACATTTGTCTCAATGGTCTCAAGTCTTTAATGATTGGCGGG
The DNA here is from genome assembly GCA_034696325.1 of Camisiidae sp. Lineage (NCBI taxonomy): Eukaryota > Metazoa > Arthropoda > Arachnida > Sarcoptiformes > Camisiidae > Camisiidae sp. Next base: position 26,105 of record JAQFZT010000403.1, on the reverse strand, counting down.
AGAATTGTCTTCTTTTGGTTGATATGATCCGTCAATTTTGTCAAAATATGGTTCAATTGATCTGCAGTCTGGGATTTGTTGTGATCATTAACTTTATTCAAACAATTTTCTTGCATTCAAAAGTATCCAGTGATGCCTTTCGACTCTTCCAGAGTTATTAAAGTTTCTGTTATTTCTTTGTCCTTATTCTTAAGTATATCTAAAGTGTTTTGCATTATTTCTAATTCAGTTCTCATTTCTTTCAATTGATTTGGTTTTACTTTGAAATTATTGTTTCTGTCAAGCAATCAACTTATGTATTGTTTAAGCTATTCATAAATGAAAGTAATGATGAACTCAAATCATATTAATATTGTTTAGAATTATGAGTTAATCCCTTACTTCTTCTCCTTTGAGGGGTTGGTCGCCGTCTTTCAGACCTCTCCTTTTCTGTTTGATTTCTTTCTGTAATTTCTTTAACTCAAGTTCAATATTAGTCAATGTTTGAGAAGTAGTTTCTCTCTTTTTAGCCACTATTGAAGCCTATATTAAATAAGTGAATATAAGTGAAAAAGTGCTAATCAAATTATAGTAATTGATGGTTACATTTTGTCTAAATAAAAATTTTATCCTCCATCGGGTCATTATTTAACATTTTACGTTTCACTATGTTATTGATCTGACGATTGATTGTCTGTATTCTAGCATTAAGTTTTGCCAAATATTGATTACTCAATCCGGGCTTGCAAGCAGAATGAGCCTTGACATTAGCACAGAGTGGTCGCGAGGGAGAAAGAAGATTGACGAGAAGAAAAGAGAAATCAATCAAATCTATAGTTGTGAAACATAAGATTAGAAGTTAATCGAAAAAATCGAAAAGCTCTAAAAGCTGGAATAAACAAACTTCTTCTAAAAATGAGTTTGGTCAACGAAAATACACCTGTTACCGTAGTTCCCGAACTTGATACTTTCAGTGTCATTCCTGTGTAAGTACCGATTTGATCAACGCTTTTGGAAGCAGTTCGCCCGTTATCCCAAACCAATACTGGTGGACATAATGAATTCATTATTAATAATGGATTGAATGAATTTGTTCGACTAAACGAGATTACACTATACCTCAAATTCCGAGTCATCTTATCTAGAAGTGAAAATATCGCCATAACAGCAAATGACTGGAGAGGAGTATCATTTTTTAACAAGTGAGGTTCCAACAATTTCTTAACAGGAGCATTCATTATAGAGTCAGGTAGACTTGGCTATTGAAGACGTTCAAACAACCATTTCATTGCAAACATATGCATTCAAATGCTACTTTGAAAAACATTCTTTATTCAATGAAACATAGCCATGATACTTATCTTGCGGCAAAGTGTCTTTTTCAAGATGATGTGGTTAGCAAAAATTGGCCACATGAAAATCGGATGAAATATATAACTCACGATACAGATGATGGCGATGTTTCAAATGAAAAAGTTTACGAACCTTAAGGCTAATTACATATTGATTTACACAAGCAACCGAGAGCCCTACTAGGCGGTACAAGAATGAAAATCAAGCTGGTCCCTGAATTGCCTGAGTTCTATTTCATGACAAGCGAAGTCAAGCTACAACCAAGAATCGAATATCAAGATATTCACTTGAATCAAAAGTGACTTTAAAAGCTTTTAGTTGGTTTCTTGAGAGCACTCAATGTGAGCCCAGCGAAATATCCCATCGTAAGACCTGAAGTCCGAGTAATCAATATCGATAAAGGACAAGTAGAAATTTGAAAAACGTAATCAATGGCCAACTGCTCGTGTTTATTTGGCTTTAAACAACAATGAAGCACGTGGTGGCTCATTCACAAAGAATCCTTTTTTCTTCCGCCATTACCATGTGAGCTCGCTAACTGCGTATGTCAATGGAGAACAGCATCCTCGAAGCGCTTTTACTCCAGATTTTTACTAAGATCTATATCTGAGAGAATTTGTTGAGCTATACAGAACTGCTTGCCAGCTCAGTGATGATTCAAGAATGATGGTTTACAGGGACAAATTCAAGCATCGATTCTCAAAATTTGCATTCAACTTGAGCTCTGATCTATCACATGCATCACAAGGATACCCTTCATCAAGATACAACAACGTTCCCAACAAGGATGTTCTGAGAATTGAATGAAAATTTTCTAGACAATGGGATACAACCATTAACGCTCTAGTATTTTGCTGATTTGGTAACTTGATAAAGTCCCTGACGACCGTAACCCTTTTTAGGACTATCGATAATGGACACGTCCACGATTGACAAACTGTTTCGTAACAAGAAGTGCTATATTGATACTTTCTCGATAGATACTCTGCCACGCCATCAAATTAATAGACCTGCTGAATTGATTGCTAGCACAGATACATTAGACAAGTCTGAAGAGCATTGGGTGGTGATATTCATTGACGAAAATGAAGTAGGCGAATACTTTGACTCTTATGGTATCCTCTGCATCAAGGATTTATAAATTTTCTTTTCAATAATTGCTCTAATAGGTTTTTTCATAACACTATTCAATTACAATGTTTGTTCTTTGTTACTTACGCCTATTACTGCGTTGCTCATATGAAAATGCATTGCAAAGGACTCTGTTATTATCATTTCATATCTTTATTCACAAGTGATCGTTTTAATAATGATAAGCTTATTAAAAAATATATGTAACCTGTATTTAATAGAAATTGTTTAATAAAAAATTATTTAATCCAAAAAGCTTGTGTTGATTATTTTGATGGTTTGAATGAAAGTAAAAAATTTGTGTTAACTTTAACTTATCAATTCTATTTAAAATAATCATTAATTTGTAATTGGAGTTTTCTGTAAATTTTTATGAATCAATGTATTCAATAGTCTATATTTTGGAAATAATTACTCAATTTCTCAATTGACTTGTTTGATTGATCATTAAATTAATGCACAATAAAGAGAGGAGTCGCCCGAGTCACCTGATTAATACGGGAAAAGTGAGTGCTGGGTCTCCTTCAAAAGTGTCATGTCTAGGAAGCGTTCAGTTCGGGTCTAGACCACCCCTAACACTACTAGAGCTTCAAGAATAGATACCAATTCTTATTCCATGGAAATTCATCGAAATTTTGATGAACCAGAACATTGCTATTTTTAGACCGAAAATCTTCCAATTGGTATCAAATGAAAGCTTTTTAGAAACTCTTTCAAGGTATTAAATTGGAATCGATATTGGATATCAATCCCAATAATTATATAGCTTTTATTATTTTCCTGTTTTTGAATTCCTATTTATTAATATCGAAAAAACAAAAAAAACATATAGGAAAATAATAAAAGCTATATAATTATTAGGATTGATATCCAATATCGATTTCAATTTAATACCTTGAAAGAGCTTCTAAAAAGCTTTCATTTGATACTAATTGGAAGATTTTCGGTCTAAAAATAACAATGTTCTCGTTCATAAAAATTTCGAGTTTTTGAAGTTTAAGATGCTGTCACTTTGAAGTTTAGAATTTTTCAGCCAAACAAAATTACACGTATTCATTGATTTTGTTAGTTTTTTCGATTCCTTTCATTTCATTTAAAAATAATAATCTAGTTTCCCTCAACAAATCACCTATATCCATTGGTAGACTGTGAGAGAGGGGATGACATCTCTCAGGTCAAAAGTTCCGTCCCAACCAACCACTCACTCAAAATTAATTTCACTCGAAATCATCAACGTAAAGGCATATAATACCATCAAGAACCGTGTCGGACATTTTTTTCAATGAGTATACATAATAATTATACATAAAATTAGCCAGGTCGGGATGCTCCAGGTAAGTCGTTGCTAAGCTTAATATATGCTTAAAATTGTATTTAACCCCAAACACTCAGTTTTTGTTTATTTCATGTTGCCAATTCTTGGGAGTGTATTTTTCAAAAGGGGTTTCATCAAGGTTTCTAGGGGGAAGAAGGGCCCGATATCACTTACATTGCTTGTCGAATACAATATATTAGTGCCCTTTCTGACCCCTAGCTCCCCTTAAACCACCTGTACCTCCCCACCCGTGAGCGATCGAATTGTTTATCTCATAAGAAATTATTTATTATTTCATAAGAAAAGTAATTTTAGCTACAGTTTAAGCTTAATATTGTTATTTATTCGGAAAAAGGGAATTAATAAGTTCTAAAAAATAAAACGTATATTAGAATCAAAATTAATCCACAACAGAAATATTGAAAGAATTTTATTACATCCATTTGTTTATTAATGATTTCATGATAGTTTGTGGAGCTGGTTTCATTTTGGTGATGAACTCTTTTAAATTCTTTATCAACATACTTGTGTTGATGAAGCTCTCTTTCCAAATTTCTATCATTCTCGTATCTTTTCAGTCCGTCATTCGTAAAATGTTTAAATGGTGCTGCACCTACAGTAAGAACTTGTGCTAATGACATTTTATTGAGATGTGTACTTCTTATCTAGTATGAAAAATAAAAAAATAAGTAGTGTTATAATATTTTCAGTTTATTTTATGAAATATCAATCAAGAGCTATTTTTTATGCATTAAAAATTGAAATCTTTAAACCTTTCAAGTTTCAACTGAAAACTAATGCAAAAAATCAATAATATATTATGTTTTCTTTATCATAGATTTTCAAACAAAAAATTTGTATTATGGGAATTGAATTCATCAATTTTTCAACTCGAATATACTCTCGTACCTTTTGATACAAATTTAAACTCCTACCGAATACTAATTGAAAATATTACCTATATCCTCGAACACTAAAATATCATATAAGTTAGACATTAGATCAAACTGTTTTGCTTCTAAAGATCAATATTGAATTCAAATCAAGAACCTTAGCGACCAGACTATTTATCGAATTTTGATATGATAAAATTATTCATAAGAAATGTACTTGTTGAGGAAAGCAAATTTTGTTGCATGAGAAATAATACAAGTAATCAGAAGATTTGATGTAAAATAATTTCGTCATTATGTTATACGAAAACAAGTTGCGTAGAAAAGCACAACTTGACTAAGGCTGCGAGCTGGTTGGGAAACGATTAAAAGAAAAGGCCTTATATGAAACACTTCAATGAATGTTTTGATAAAATATAAGAACTTGATTATTTGACTTATTCAAAAATTAATTTATAATATTCATTTATTTTACGTTATTATTCAAAGAAACATATCTTTTTCAAAGTTTTAGTAAGATGGAGTTCATACTAGTTTTAAACCAGTTCACATGTTTTACAAAATCAACTTATTCATTTTTTGTGAAAATATTGTCAATCTAATTAGTTGAGTTCCCACCTCTAACTAGCACCCCGAGCGCAATTGAAATATGCCGGCTCTTGAGTTCAGACTATGCATATTCTGCTCATCACGTAATCAATTTGAATATGAATCACACCACACACTTTCTGCTTTCATATGAGTTTTGGGTAATATAGGTAGGGTGGCCAGGTTTTCAAAATCTCAAACCGGGACATTTCAAATCAAAGGGAGGACCAAGGTATACTTTTTTGTAAAATTTGTCTGTCCTAACAGTTGACATTCCAGTTAAAGAAACTTATAAACTTATTTAAAATAGCTATTAAAATTCACAAAAAAACTCTCACATTATTTATTGAATTAATTGATAATATGATATTACTAAAGCATTAACTTGAGAGAAAACAAAGTAAAAGTGTAATTTGAAGTGAGAATCGGTGATTTCTAGTTAAGCTTCATTTGAGAAATATTTTAAGCTTTTCGAGGAAACTAAGGTTATAAAGGTCAAACATGTTGACCACAGGTGCTAACTTGGATAAATTAAAATATCTAAAAAAGTTTTTCACTCAAATCACTCCAAACCAAGACTAATGCGTCCTTTTCAAGAATCTCCCAGGACACAGGACTAGTGTATGCTATTCAAGGACTGTCCTGCCCAAAGTAGGACACCTGGCAACCCTAAATATGAGCGTTTAGGCATTATATGTTTAGAAAGTTCAAGGGGTAGCCATAAATTTTATATATAAGATAAATAGATTATAACAAGTAATAAATAAAGATATAGTCTGAAGATATTTTGATTGATTCATTCAATTTATAAATAAAATTTTAATTCAATTAGTTATAATTTGATTTCAATAATTGAGATGAAGAAAAAATTTCTAGCGATAAATAATGAAGATCTTAATTTCTCAATATTTCTTAAATCCATTGCAACCGGCAAATTTTGCCATTTTACACTCTCGTACGACCTCGTACCTCATTCCACCCAAAGTACGAGTCTACGAGCCCCGAGAAACCTTATCAAAAACCCCTCATTTCAAACGAATTTCAAGCAAATTACAACATGAAAAGCTCATTTTTTAAACCTTTTAGAGTGATTTTTATTGTCATTTTCTAGGGCTTACGACCTCGTACTTTCTCGTACTTCTGAAATAGTGAAATATCACATTAACAAACTAAGCAAAAATGATGTATCTCTTATTGCTCTTATTGATCTTACCAACTCTAATTACTGCTTGTCAACAGCAATACACTCTAATTAGGCCCATAACAAACCATGACCTAAGGAACAAAACTTTTTCATTGTTATGAATTTTCTTATGGGTGTTATGAGTTTTTCATTGTTATGTGTTTTAGTGCGTCCCTTCAAATTTTATTGATGTTGGTACCCAAATGGATGTGTATGAACTTAATCATTATTAACGTGCCTAATTCTTCGTTTATTATAATCAAATGAAAAAACTTTCTCTTGATTACGATTAACTACATTTTTAGTATTTTTCTCACGACAAATCTTACTTTCATCAACTATAACTTAACATAAGTTAACTTGTTGTTAGGGATGGTTGGTTAGGTTGTTTTTTAGGTTGTTTCCATAGCTTCGAGCACTGCTGAAACTTTTCTTTGAATGCCGCATCAATCTCACCCCTTTTGGCTTTTAGCTTAAGTACCTCCGCCAACTCGGCATCCAACTTTTTGATCATTTCCCCAGTGACACCATGCTGGTTTATGTTTTGAGCGCACACTACGAATTGCGCAGTTGACAAGAAAAAGTTTCCAACTGCAAGCCATGAATTTGCGGTCTCCAGCATGATGGAAGTCATTACACCCGCGAACCCGGAAACCGCCGAATTTATTGCAGTCATCGCGGTTTGGTTTTGGGCAGCTGATAATTGTTGCTTCTTTCCATTTATCATAAACTCAAGGTCACCTGTAATATTGGAAAAAATCTTTTAACTCAAGTTTCGAATGAGCTAAAAAAGAACACCTACGAATTTTCTCATGCAAAGTAGTGAGCATATCCACAATCTCATTTCTTTTCTCGGTCAGTTCGACAAAGGTAGTCATGTCATATTCTGTGACGTTGGAAACGAATTCATCAAAGCTCGTGATTGCCGTTCTAATTTCTTTAATATCGTTCGAAATTGTCTTCCTGAGCTCGCCGGATGTATCAACGAGATTGTTCGCTTCTTTCACCAACTGCCAAACTTGTCTCAGTTGATAGTATTCAATAGCAAGGGATGCAGCGTTCGTAAACATCCCAAGATATAGGATACGATTCGCGTCCGAGGCTTTTGAAACAACACAGCTTCGCATTGCATTCCAAAGCTGCCCTGCTGCATTGGCCACGTTCGGTAGTGTCTTTGCTCGGGCATCTTCTGGGATCTTTTAAAGAAATTACTACAATATGGATTCTGATTTGGACAATCATTAGTATACCCTTTCGTATAACTCTTTCATATATTCAACCATGTGCTCCAGAAACTCGAACAGAAGTTCCATTTCTTTGAAATTCACAGTTTTCATAGTATTGCTGTCCAGAGTGGTGGTGTCCTCCATAGTTATGGTCTTAGATTTTGTACCGGTTAGGATGGATCCGAAATGAGGACTGAATGATAGCCAGTCGTTATATAGTTGATAAAATACTTAAAATACTAATGTATTCAATTCGTCATTTGTAATCAAATGAAAACACTTTCTCTCGCAACAATGCAACATAATTTCATAAACTCCATAGTAATACTCATTTTCTATAGAAACCCGTTCAGTTTTCAAGTGCTCTTCAAACAGAGATTGGAATATCTATTCACTTTATCATATTTCCCATATTTGGTACAATAGTTATAAAAAGATAGATAAGCTTTTAACTCAATGTCGAAATCAAAAAGCCAAACAAAATATGATCCCATATTGTTCCGTTTGTGTTTGTTATTTAACTCAAAAGTTCTCTACTCTTTTAATCTTATTTCTTTGAAATTCTGTGCCTTTATAAAAGCATAATTTACTATAACACCAACAGTATATTAACATTGAACCAAATAAACTTGAAATCCCCAGCAACACATAAACCCAAAATCTCAACCTTTTATTTTCAACGCAAAGCGATCTAACTTTGTCATTAGCACCGTTTATTAAAACTTCAGTCAACATTTATAAGTCAATGACAGCGTGTCCAATAAACGTCGCTTAGCTCGTTCCTTTTTATTGTTCCTAATCACAGGGTTCTTATTCATCAAACACAGTATTTTTTGCTCATCATATTGATTGACATCCTTTAACTCCTTCTCTAGAACGTGGATTTTGTTCTCTTTCAATTCAATTTCCTCATCCATTCTTTCAATAGTTTCAACTGCTGCCACACCAAGTTCTTTTAAGACCTTATTCTCTGTGTACAACTGATCAGCGGCTTTAGCTTTAGACCCTATAGAAAGTTGATTAAACTCAACACAATCTTTCTTAATTTTACTTTGTATTTGTTTCAATTGATTTTTGTCTGCTATCTCAATGAGTGACATTTACTAGTATATAAAAACCTCACTCCTACTTCTTCAAACACTCAACTGTTTGTTTAAAGGTATCATCAAAATCGTAGTTTCCTCCACCAATTTTTTTGCTCTTATTTCCTTTCTTAGGCTTCACAACTTCATTAGTTTGTTCAGAGGTTTTTTTCCTATGTACTTTTGGTTTCTTAAAATAAAAAGGGCTCTGAAGTTTATAATGTTGTTGGATGGAATTAATTGTGCCGGATTTTAGATCCAAGTGATGGCAAACCTCTTTTTTAGTCATCTAAGGGTTATTTGCAACGCCTGATAAGAACTTGTTCCACATCATCAATCGCATGTTATTAACAGAGTCTTGAAACTTTTCGCTTTTGTTTAAGCTTATTTGATTGTTATAGTTAAGATCTCTTTCATTAAGGTTTGTTTGATTGAATGAGTTCATTTATAGTACATTAAAACTTACACAACCTCATATCAACCTCATGCTAACCTCTTATCATCCCCATAGCAACCTAATATCATCTCAATATCTTTAACCCTTCGCCATACAGCAACTTATCAAGTATTTCTCTACTCTTTTCTGAAACCCTGTCTCTATTTTCCTTCGCTAAACCAATTAGATCAGCCTTTGTGCTACCAAGTGCTTCCTTCCCCTCAGCAATTATATCTTGCTTAGTAACCTTATCCTTACTCAATAGTTTCTTTAAAATGCTCTGGCTTTGTTTACTCACTATCTTTTGAATGTTACCTTTATTTTCCTTAAGCAAGTCCTTTCCTAACTCTGCGCCCTCTTTAGCCATCATAATAGCCTTAGGTTTTAAAGCATTCTTCCACAAGTTCTTTAATCCAAACAGAGCATACTTCCCTAATGTTTACAATGAATCTTTAAAAACTCCACTTCCTGCAATCTCTCTATGAACTACACCTGCTCCTGAGACTCTTTGTCTATAATACAACAGTTTTGTTTTGTTTAACAGAACCATTTATACACGACAAAGATGTAACACAAAAGTAACTGATTCATCGTTCAATTCTAGTAATCTGTTGTTCTGATCTGTTATTTGCATTCGAATTGTATGAATAAGCTTTTTCTCTCTAACAGGTAAATAAATTGGAGGATTTGGATTCAAAGTAATTAAACTACCAGGCGGTGTTTCGGGAACAAATGAATAAATAACATCACTCTTTACGTTGTTCAAATAAGAATTTTCAACTAGTGAACAATGAATCAGAATTCGATCAATTCCTTTTGAAATGCTAATAGGATACTTGCCTTCCGTTTTATCTTGATCTATCACCTTTGCTTCGAAGCCTAAAATCTCACATAGTTTACCTTTAGAGAAGTCAACTTTATGTCCAGGTTTCAATCTTACAACACATCTAGAATTAATTTCGTTGATTTCAAAGACAACTGGGTTACCAATTGATTTTAGGTAATAATTAAGAAGCTCAATATGATAGTAACCATCTGGTAATACAAGTTGATCCCAATCATGACCATTGTAATATTTTAAGAAGTTATTGTTATACTCGTGTGATATATTGTACCAAGAGAACCAGATGTTACAGCCGATTAAGGCAACTTCATAATTAGAATCATCTAAAGTGATGGGAGAATTGTAGTAAACCTCAAAGTTTTCAGAGTCCTTTTTCTCAGATGTTAACGTTAACAACACCATTTATTATACAGAAGTTTGTGTTGATGGGGAGTGATCTCATCTTGTTTTAACAATTCATCTAAGATACTGTCAACTTCATTCCGTACTTCTATGCTATCGTTACCAATGTCTCTTTCTGCGCACAACAGCTCTAACCTTTTGAATAAATCGTCAGGATTTTTATAATAAATGTATTGTACTTTCGGAACTATCATCTTTGTCACCTTGCTTTTAAAACCTTCTCCTTTTTGTAAACCTAAAGCTTCTGGTATTTGCTTTATTCTATCTCTGTACTTTCGAAAACCGTCAATTGTTCGTCGTAGAACGTTATATTCATTACTTCCTTCGTTTTTGCTTCTAATTTGACCTCCCCAAGATTGTAGTTTTTTATTAATATCACTGACATAAGTTTCAACTATTTCCTTTGCATCCGGCTCATTCAATATTTCACTGGGTCTTAATAACTTGTATACACTCAGAAGCTCAATATCTAAATCTTTATCTGGGTCTATTGTTAAAATACTTAGAGGAGGTAAACTTGAAGGTAGTTGAGGTAAAGCTGAAGGTAACTGAGGTATAGCTGAAGCATCTTTCAGTTGCTCAATCATCTTCATGTTACTCGATTCAATGGCCTTAGTTGTTTGCGTAGAGCTTTGTTCAATTGCAGGAACAATCTTGGTAACCTCTTCAACTACTGGTTTATGAAACTTTTCGATCTCTTCTTCCTGAAATTCTTCTATCATTCTCTTCTGTTCCACTTTAGCCTTCTGAATGTTTCTCGCTGTAACAATCTCACTGATGGTTTTGCTTAGTTCTTCAACATCTATCTTTCTTTTCGACATCATTTAAATGAGGATGAAGATGACTTGTCGGCTTCGTGAGCAAAGCGAACTGAAACCTATCTCCGCACCTATCTTTAACTTTGATGTCGATGAAGATGAGTACTTAAACAAACACGTCTTAGCTCCTCAATGACCTTTCAGGCTTTTAATCTGTGGACAAACAGGATCAGGAAAGACCAACTTCCTTTTGAATCTGATATATCATTACTTGTATTACAATAAGATCTACATCTACGCTAAAGACTTGAGTGAAAAGAAGTACGAACTACTACAAAGTTCTTTGATAAAGTGCATGCTAAACTACAGGAGAAGTATATGGAACCCATAGAAGTTGCTCATTTCTCATCTGATAAAAACGACATTGTTCAAGTTAATGATCTCGATAAAGAGTATCAAAATCTGATAATATTTGACGATTTCGTAACGGAGAAAGATCAAGACTTAATCATAGACCGGTTCATTAGAGGAAGAAAGAAGAATGCTTCAGTTATCTACTAAACTCAAAGCTACTTCTCTACTCCAAAGGACATTAGACTTCAATGTAATTACTTTATATTCTTCAGCATTTCAAATCATCGAGAAGTAGTTGAGATTCAAAAGGATCACTGTTCAGGTGTTGATAAAGAAACGTTTCTTGAATACTATAATGATGCTACAAAATATCCGTTTAACTTCTTCATGATCGTTAAGAAGACCACGAATAAAGCTTTGGTGTATAGAAAGAATTTGGACAAATCCTTAGCAGTATAAATGAAGAAATCAGGCTCCTATTACCTAACTAAAACTGGTTACAAGTCCTACTTTAACACTGTTAACAATTCAACTCCTCAAGTACCTGGCATAGGTTTCAAACTAACGATTGATAACAACTATGACATGGATAACAGAAGGTTAACAAACGTAGCCGGACCTGAAGACGTAAAAGACGCAGTTACCAAAGAGTATATTGATGGTGAAATGACAAGGAATACAACTAGTCTATTAACGTCACTTGATACCATAGTTGATAGCAAAATACCAAAAGTGCTTGAGAGTGACGGAAGTCTTAATATGAGGGATAAGAGGATCACCAACGTTGCTTGGCCAACTGAGGGGAACGATGCTGTTAATCGAGCCTATCTTTATAGAAACTATCTTTCTAAAAACGATGCTGCGACAAAAGCTCACGTTAATTCACTTTCAACAGCAAAACTCCATGGAATTAGTTTAGTATCAACTTTTAACAATAGCACTTTTTCTGACCTAAAGCTACTTGAGCTCCCAGTTTTCAAGCTATTTGTGTTAACTGGTAAAGTCGTCATCACTCATACTTCTTCGTTAGAAGCACACGTTGTTGCTCACCTTCCATCATTACCAATTACTTTTCCACTATTCGATGAAGTAAGTTACTTTCGAGATGGAATCTATCCTGATTTTCAGAGGGAAGGGATAAGAACTTTACATAACTACAAACTACCTTTCGTAATTGATACGAACAAGAACTTGATTGTGTATAAGACTCCTAACCCAAGTGGTTATGGTAAATCCTTAGAACAAGGGTATACACTATACTTTCATAAAGTAATATACATCCCGTAACCTTTTTAAAACTTAATAAATGACGACTCAAACAGATCCAGCGTTTTATAATATCTTTGAACCTGCGTTAGTTGATGAATCGACAATCGAGTACGAGTACTTTGAGCATAAAGAGAAGAATGTAGTAGTGAAAGACTTGACAAAGTACGAAATAGCAACCAGAAACGTTGAAAGTTGGATTCATCCACACAACAGCTTTCTATATGTCAAATGTAAGGTGTTAAAGTCGGATGGAAGCAATCTGACTGATTCTGATATTGTAACTATCACAAACAATGGATTCAATCTCTTTGACCGGGCAAGGTACTTTATTGAAGACAAGGAGATTGAAGACATGGAAAATGTTGGCATCGCTACTACTGTTTGAGAACTTGGTTGAGTTTTCTGACGATTATGCTAGAAGCGTTGCTAATAACATGTTTTGGTACAAAGATACTGCTGATACCACAGATACTAGCAGGTTTCTTTACGATGCCAGTGATAAAGCGACATTAGTCAAGGATCTTAACGCTAAAATTGAAGAGGTTGTACCTATGATTAAGAGTAATCACAATTTCAACGAAGGCTTTCTTGAGAGATGGAAGTTGACCAAATCTAGTAAGCAGGTTAGTATGTTCTTACCGTTATCAAGGCTGTTTGGCTTCTGTAAAGATATCAATAAGGTGTTTAAAGGTGTGAAGCATGAAATTCACTTAGAAAAGAACCTTGACAATAACATTATTCACCGAAAGACTGCAACTGACTACAAGTTTGAAATTAATCACCTGTCGTGGTACTTGCCCAAAGTCACGCCTAGCATCACGAAAATGAGCGAACTGGAAATATCTTTAGCTTCCGACTTAACTGCACAACTGTTTTGGGAATCTTGCAAAGTCTACAAGTCAGATGTAAAAGAAGCAACTGATGTTGATGTTGATTGGAGAGTAACAACCACTCAACATAGACCTTCTCACATTTTTATCGTGTTTCAGAAAGCAAGCAGAAAGAGCAATCAAAGCAATACAAACATGGTGTTTGATAACATGAACTTGGAAAGGATTAGAATCAAACTCAATGATACAAAGCAATATCCAGAAAACGAATACACATGCGACTTTACTCCTACATCGTTGGATTACTCCAGAGTTTACACTAGTTTCCTAGCAGCTGGATTAAAGACTCATGATGTTGACACAGGTACAGTTGTTAGTTACAATGATTTTGCAAGATTATATCCCATCTTTCACATTGATGTCAGCAAAAGAGACATGCAAATTTATGAGTCTCAAACTACAACAGAGATTAACGTTCAATACAAACTCAGAACTACTCCAACTGAAAACTATCATGTGTATTGTGTTGTTCAGTTTGAGAGACATGCGATGTTGCAAGCAGTTGACCGTAAGCTTTTCGTTGCCTTGTAAATGAGTTACTTCGAATATAACGTTTATCTCACACCCAACCAGAAGGAAAAGCTCAAATCTTGCTTTAGAAATAAGACTGATTGTAGCTTGAGAATCGAACCTAAAGCTGGTAGCAACAAGCTCAAGTTGACTGCTTCTCAAATTCAAAAGCTAAAAGCAGCAAGAGCTATGAACAAGGCATGTGACATCAAATTGAACAAGACTCAGCTTCAACAGAGCGGTGGCTTTCTACCATTCCTTTTACCGTTAGCTGCAGCAGCTGCTCCCTTTATAGTGCGAACGCTGGGCGGATTAGCTATTAGTTCTGGAGCAAAGGCTTTGATCAATAAGATTAAGGGTAAAGGGATTAAGCAACCAAAACGGAAAACGCTTAAAGGAAAAGGGTATATTCTTCCATGGATGATCAATAAGTAAATGAAGGCTTTAACTAACGCGGACATTCACAAGCTGATGAACAATGATCCCAATTTCAAAGGCGCTTTTGCTATAGATACTTTACCTAAGAAAGCCACTGGTAGTGGGGTAATAAATTACGATACATTGGAGGTAAAGGTATACATTGGGTCTGTTATTTTAATGATCCAAAGAGCAAGTATATAAAGTATTTTGATTCATTCGGTTTACCTCCTAGCGAGACTATCAAACAGTTCTTAAAGACAAGCGGGAAACAAATCGCTTACAATGATTCTCAACTACAAGCAAGTGATTCAGTCTTATGTGGTTACTACTGTGTGTACTACATCAAAGAGAGGAACAAAGGTAAAAGTCCATATGAAGTGTTGTATTCTCTCAAACAACATCCTTGTAAGTTTAACGAGAAGCACGTGATAAGTGGTACCGGCTTAGATGACACTAAACTCCAGAGGTTAAAAGACATCTATTTTGATCCAAAGCAAGGGTTCTCAGGTATCAATGATTTAGTTAGGAAATCTGGATTGAAACCATCCGAAGTCAAAGCGTTTCTTGACACCATTGACACCTACACTTTGCACAAACCCATCAGGAAGAGTTTTGAGACTAGAAGGGTTTACGTTCATGGGATTGATGATCAGTTCCAAGCTGATTTGGTTGAAATGCAAGAGTTTGCAAGAAAAAACGATGGATACAAGTACTTGCTAACTGTAATTGATTGTTTTAGCAAGTATGCGTGGGCAATTCCAATTAAGAACAAAACTGCTGAGGAAGTAATTGAAGCTTTTAAGAGAGTGTTTAAAGAGTGGAAACCAACGAAACTTCAAACCGATAAAGGTAAAGAGTTTATCAACAAAAAGTTTCAAGATTTGCTGAAGAAACATGATATCCATTGGTTCTCTACAAACTCAGACTTGAAGGCTTCAATTGTGGAGCGTTTCAATCGTACTTTGAAGACTAAAATGTGGAGATACTTTACTGAAGACTGGGACATAAGAAGTGGATCGACGTGATTGATGATCTGGTTCGCAATTACAACAACTCATATCATAGATCAATTAAAATGACACCAGTTGAAGCATCAATGAAAAAGAACGAACATAAGGTATACGAAAACTTGTATCCGGAGCGGAAACCTACCTTCGCTAAGCCCAAGTTTGATGTAGGTAATAAGATCAGAATTTCAAAGTGGAAAGGAACGTTTACAAAGAGTTATCTTCCTAACTACACCACTGAGTTGTTTACAATTAGCAAAGTGTTGAATACGGAACCAGTAACGTACAAGATTCAAGACTTGAATGGTGAATCAGTTGAAGGGGCTTTCTACGAGCCTGAGTTGGTCAAGTTTGATAAGCAGAATGAAGATTATGAAGTTGAAAAGATCCTAAAGACAAGGACTAGGAATGGAAAGAAGGAACACTTAATCAAGTGGGTATCTTATGACCCTGAGTTTAATAGTTGGATACCTGCTGAGAATTTGAAGAACTAATCAAGTCCTTTAAAAGTCCTGTAAAAAATCATTCCTATATAAATGGAAGAAGATCAAGGTCCTATCTGCTTGGAATGTGATTCATGAGGTGATTGTTATGAATGTTACTATGATGACTATGGATTCATTCGTGATCAATTTTTAGATGAAAACAGTAACTATTTCAAATATAAAAGTTTACCTTAGAAGATTATGATTTAAAATATGTGACTCTATGGGCTAAACTAGATGAAAATGGTGATGGCTTTTTGCGTATTTGTGATAAATATTCCACACTAAGCATTGAAGATGGAAAAGTTACTATGTCACTAGGCTTTAAACCAAAATCCTTACAAGAGTTAGCTGCTAGAGTAATACAACTCAATTCCATTCCTTATCAAGATATTCTACCAAAACATTTACATGAGATGTTTAATTAACTTCTATCATTCTGAGGTTAGAATGAACCGATGCTTCAATTAACTTTTTGTGAATTTTCGAATTAAAGTGTACGTCAAGCATATGCTTAAAAACTATTCTTCCACAACTAAAATTCACTTTTGGAAAAAATACATCCTTAAATTTGATATACCTTTCATGCTTGCAAGGCTTACATTCATTACTACGCTTATGAAACTCATTCAAGTCTTTAATTGCCTTACAAGTAGAGCACTTTTTACTGGTAGGATTCACCGCTAAGCTCATTTATTAAGATACTATTTTTTCAGTCCTTTAAAAATCCTTTAAAAAATTATTTCCTTATAAATGGTAGCGAAAAAACGATGTGATATATGTAACAAAGAAGTATCACAATCTAACTGGAGCAAGCATCTAAAATCTAAAAGACATCAAGACCTACTGAGACCTCAAGAACGTCAAGACTTTCCGCTTCATTGCTGGATATGTAACGTAGATGTAGAACAAAGCACCTGGTTAGATCATCTCAAGTCCTCTTCACATAAGAGTAATACGAAAATATTCAAGAGCAAGCTTCCAAAGATAACCAATAAAAGAAAGTTTGAGGGTTATGATTTTGAGACTGATGATTACATAGTAACAAAATCAGAGGAAGCATTAGAAGGTTGTTTTCTAACACTGCGAGTTACACCTAAGCGTGTGATAGGGTCTGTTGTTGTACTTATAGAAGAGTGGAGTGATAGCGAACACAAACAAAGTGCGCTACCAAAGTTAATGAAGGATAAGCTTGAGGATATCTTAGAACAGAAGTTAGGGCTGAAATTACAACTTGTTTTAAGAGGAAAGTTTAGGAAGTTCCATCCAGCTACAGGACAAGAAGAATTTGAAGAGTTAACGGTTCCATCTAAGAATAGGACTTTGCTTAAGGATACAGAAGTTGATGAGATTGTAAGAGAGCAATTAACTGAAATTGACGATATAGTTGAAGGGTGGGATAATAATGAAGGCTATTGGCATCTAGTTGAGATTATTCATGTAGAGTTTAAGTTGAGGGAATATAGACCGTTATCAGGTTCTAACTACATCGAACCACCAAACTGGATCTCGACTAAGAAAGCAACTATAAATATCAAGAATGATGATCATAAATGCTTCAAATACTGCATGTCTTATCACAAACATAAGTATGAGATAAAACACCATCCTGAACGGGTGTATCAGTACAATCAATGGGAGAACGACTACAACTATGAAGGGATTGCATTTCCAGTCTCTATTGATGATATATATAAGTTTTGTAAGCAGAACGAAGTTAGCGTTAATGTCTATATAGTTAAATGGCGAGAGATACTCCCATACTTGACCAGTGCTAAAGATAAGAAGAAAGACGATCACATTAACCTACTTCTAGTTGAGAAAGATAACAAATCTCATTACGTTTACATCACGAATCTATCTCGCTTAGTTAAAGATCAGTTAACGAAATATGAACACCACCACTTCATTTGTGAGAGATGCTTTTATCATACAAATAATCTAGAGATCTACATTAGACATCAAAACTTATGTGATAACTATTTTGAGAATGAGAAAGCAGTTCCTTTACTACCTAAACCTGAAGATAGGTTACTTTATTTCAAAAACTTCCAAAAGCAAATTAGAGTTCCACTGGTGTACTATGCTGATTTAGAGGCAGTGCTTAGGAAGATCAATCAAGAGAACTCGAGTCATAGACGAGAGAAGCGAAGCGCATATAAAGCAAGACATGAGGCTTGTGCTTACAGCTTCCTCGCAGTAAGTGATTTCTATAAGAACTTTAAGCTTTATACAGGTACTTCTGCTAAAGATACTATGAATAACTTTATAGAAGCATTGAAGGAAGAAGCTAATAAGCTAAGCTCAATCTTAACACAGCGACTTGAAGAGTTTAAGAAACCTAGACTCAGTTTGAATGACTGTTATAATTTTAGAGATTCTAAAGAATGCCATTTCTGTAAGAAAGAGTTTACCGAAGATGATATAAAGGTTCGCGATCATGATCATATAACTGGTAAGTTTAGAGGTGCTGCCCATCAGAGTTGTAACCTTAGAGTGAGAACCTCATTAAAGATACCAGTCTTCTTCCACAATGGGTCTGGATATGACTTTAAACACTTAATTAGAAAGCTCTACAAGATTGATAAGGATATCAAGATTATCTCTCAAACTGAAGAGAAATACTTTTCAATTTCTGTAAGAGTTGCAGATACAAGGATTACATTTGAATTTAAGGACTCACTCAAGTTTCCCTTAAAGTCAATAGATAAAGCTGCAAATGTTTTGTATCAAAGGGATGGAGTAAAGAGCTTTACTAACCTATGTGAATACTTTAAAGATCAATCTGATGATGTTCTTGAGTTATTGGTGGAAAAATGAGTGTTCCCTTACTCCTATCTTGATAGTTTTGATAGATTAAAGGAGACTTCATTTCTTAGTTTTGACTCATTCTATGATGATCTTAAAGATAGTAACATTGAGATGAAAGACTATAAAAGAGGTAAGAAACTGTGGGATATGAGGATAGGTTCTAGCAAAAATGATGGAGGATGTAGGGTATACTCCAGGTACACCCTACACCCTTATACATTACAGGACTATATGGAGCTGTATCTAACTTGTGATGTCTTAATATTAGCCGACTGTTTCGAAGAATTCAGATCGTTGTCACTAAAGCACTATGAGTTGGATCCAGGCCATTACACTTCAATTCCTGGCCTCTCATGGGATGCTATGCTTAAGTATACTAGAATCTCCCTTGAGCTTCTAACAGATCAGGATATGCTTTGCATGTTTATGGAAGGAATAAGAGGTGGATTGTCTTGTGTTATGAAACGGTATGTTAAAGCAAACAACAAGTACATGTTTAACTATGACTCTTCAAAGGAGTCATCGTATCTGGTTCCAGTTGATACCAACAACCTATATGGAGATGCCATGTCATTCAAGTTACCTTATAGAGGCTTCAGATGGTGTAGTGAGGATGAGATACGAGAGCTTGAAGAGAAGTTGGTTAGTAGTGAGTTATTAGATGATAGTGATATCGGCTATATTGTTAGAGTTAAACGGTTAGAGTATCCACATGAGTTGCACGACTATCACAATGACTATCCTTTGTTCCCAGTACATAAGGATATCACAACTGAACATCTGTCTCCTTATGAGAAGAATCTTAGGAGTAACACAAAGTCTAGAAAGCTGGTTACAAGTCTAGAACATAAAGAAAAACTTGTATGTGACTATCGAACATTGAAACAAGCAATCCAATATGGTTTGAAGCTTAGAGGAATTGAATGTGCTATAAAATATGAACAGAAGGCTTGGTTGAAGTCATATATAGACTTGAATACGAAACTCAGACAAGAAGGTACTTCAGAGTTCGAGAAAGACTTCTTCAAGCTAATGAACAACGCTGTCTATGGTAAGACGATAGAGAACGTCTTGAAGAGACAAGACATCAAGTTCTGCTGTGAGAGAAAGAAAGCATTGAGATATGTGAAGATCAACTTTAAACGTGAGACAGTGTTTACAAAGAATCTAGTAGCTCTTCATATGAATAGAATGCAAGTCAAGTATAATAAGCCTATTTGTGCTGGATTTTGTGTGCTTGAAATGAGTAAGTGGAGGATGTTTAAGTTTGTGTATGAGTATCTCAAGCCTAAATGGAGAGATGGAGTTGAAGTTATACAAACAGATACCGACGGGTTAATGCTTTATATTAAGACAGAAGACTTCTATGAAGACATAAAAGATGATATTGATCAGTGGTTTGATACGTCTAACTTTAGCGATGGAAACAGGTTTGGGATAAAAGCAAAGAATAAGATGAAGTTGGGTTGCTTTAAGGTAGAAACAGGTGAGAACATAGTAACGATTTTCATAGGTTTAAGAGCAAAGATATACTGCTATACAATTGAACATCAAGAAAGCGAAGCGAGCGACAAAGGAGCCAGAACAGAGCTAAAGAAGAGAGAAAAGGGAGTACCTGGACATATAACAAACAGACATCAGCTTCTGATATGGAAGAAAGTCTTGAATAATGAGATAGGGAGTAGTGCTACTTACAACATGATTAAGTCAGAAAAACTCAATGTATATACCATAGAACAAACAAAAGTAGCTCTAAGTAATTTTGATGATAAGAGATATATATTAGATGATGGATACACAACTTTAGCTCATGGACATTATGAAATAGAAGAAATCGAAGTGAAACGGTAGTGCTGTTCTATATGTTCTTTCACCCGTAGAGGTAAACTAATATGATTTTTTTAGATTCCTTGCACACGGCTTCCTCTGTAATTGGAACCATTTCTTTATCCCTAACCGTTTTTGAGATGTCTATATTGCACAAATAAGACAAGATGGTTAGCATCACATACTTTAGCATGCGGACATTTGAATAGATGAAACATGATTAGTAGCAGTTGTTAAACATCTGTGGGTGATCTTCTTTTCATGATTGTCATTCCGTGCATAACTGACATCTGCGTTAATGACTAAGCTCCAATAGAAATTGACTCTGCTGTTACTATGCGTTAAAGTATATGTGATACACATTACAATCACAAAACGTTCACCTTTAATTGTTTATCCTCGTTTTTTTTTTGCAAAATAACGCAGAATAAAGTACAAAATATACTATTTTTTCTCCAATTTTTCAACCTTAAAATATGAAAAAATGGATGAACAAATTGCTGAAATGCTTGCACAGGTTTTAAATTTAATGAAAGAAAAGAAACAAAGTCAACCAAAGAAACCAGAAGAAACTGAAGATGCAGAAATGAAAGAAAAGGGTGCTATTGGTGGTGAAATTATTCCGGCATTTTGGTATGCCTGCTATAAGTGTGATTTTAAATCACCTAATTTAACGGATGTGCAGAACCACATAAGTAACTGCAAGCATCCCGCTAACGGTAAGTGGCGTTTTTATATTACGTCTTTATGATTATAACTTTTCATCTGCTTGACAGATTTCTCTTTGATGAACTTCAAAGAATGTCATATTTGTGGTGCAAAATTTGTTCATAAGCAGAGACTCAACAATCACCTAACTCATCATAATGTAAAATTATAAAGCTTAATTTTATTGTGTTACGGAGAGATGTAAGTTTACTCCTCCGCATTTGTAATTCAAATGTAAACACACAAGACAAAACTGGGCCCAGTAAACAAAATAGGTTTAATTCATAATTACTAAGTTAGTACTATATAAAATAAAAAATAATTCTGATATTTTGTAAAAATAAAGTAACATGGTGCGCTTCTGATTTTGTCACCTTTGTCAGCAGCCTCTTAGTGATTCTTACTAAGGTTAGTATTCGTTCCTTGCCGACACAAGGGCCTTCTTTCCAATTACCCATCCTTAGGTGCTTCATAGATTGAGCATAAAAGGTAAGTAATTGCAGGTTTTCATATATTCATCTTCATCTTTATATGACAAGGTGAGGTAAGTCAGGGCGTTAAATGAAAACATAATTTCGATTATCACACTCCAAAGTCTCTCCAATCTTTATCCAACGTCCACTACATAAGCTCTTATAATCAGTATATAGTGAGAGGGTATTGTAATAACTATTATCGAAACATCTTTTCGTACACCTATCCATTGCCGGTTCTAAACACATAGCCTTAACTTCGTTGGTCAAGTTGCAAGTTGTATAAGCAGCTTTAAACATTCCGCAGTAAGTGTACAGAGACTTAAAGCTTGTAAGGTTGGTGTTAAAAGGGTAAATAACAGTATGCCTCTCTGAACAATTGGTGTCATCTTGAAGCACTTTTAAGATCTTATCATAATTGTGAATGGCTGTTCTTACTTGAGGCGTCACTCTTTGAGTTGAATTACACCCCGATTGCAAGCCTGGAGTTGGTAAGATGAACAAGAGCAGTAAGAGGTTGTATGCGTACATCTTTGCTTTTTTATTAGTTGGTCACTTTTCAGAATACAACTTAAATGGAAGAGTATCTTGAGAAAAAGATCTTTGTATACAGGAAAAGCTATGCCTTTTACTCTAAGGTTAACACAAGTCTATTGATTACCAAGTTTATATTCAGCTCCTCAGGTTTGTCAGCTTTCGCCTTTCTTCCCTTAGCTGCTTTGTCTCTAGGAGCTGCTTTGATTGAAATCTTAGAGCAGCCATTGAAGATCGGGCAGCGAAAAGAAGAGTACCGAATAGCATTCAAATTCTATCAGGAACTACTCAACCTTTACAAGAGTGGTGAACTGAATGAGTCTGATGTTTCAAAACGAGAAGCAGAGTTTGTCAAATCAACCAACTTCTTTCCAAGGGAGAAGTACATCAAACAAGTGAGGTTGAACGGGTATAAGTATACGTGAAATCGGGTTTCATAATGAGTGGTTGTAGAGAAACGACCGAGATACGACATCGTACGAGGGTTTGTGGTTGGATTTCTAGGGAGTCGTACACTCGTACTTTGGGTGGAATGAGGTACGAGGTCGTACGAGAGTGTAAAATGGCAAAATTTGCCGGTTCCGATGGATTCTTTAAAAATGAGTGCTTTTGTGGTGTCTTTGGTATAAGATTTGATGGAAATGAGGGGTTTTGGTTGGGTTTTCTGAGGGGACGTGGACTCGTACTTTTGGGTGTCCCAGAACCGCTAGTTATACACTACTGCTATTTACAAGTTTTGGTGAAGAATCATACCTTGGTCCCCCCTTTAAGATTTTTTGTCCAGATTTGAGTCCAGATTACTTCATCAAAAGGTGGCAGCCCTGAAACCACCATGAAATACTCCATTAAAACAGACTTTAAGCATCTACAATTGTAGAAATATATGCTGTAATGCAATTCAAGTTTTAAGAATAAATGGTCTTTTGTACGAAATTACTAATAATGAAAGTTGAGACTAAATATGAAGAATAGATACTAGATTGAAAAACAAGTTACTATTGATTAGTATTAAAGGTATTAAATAAAGTCATAAATAAATTAAGTCGCTTATAGTTTCGAAATCAAATTCGAGTAGACCGCGGGTACCAGTGCTTTTTGAACTCCAATTTTCTATTATTTATTAATTCGATAATTTGAAATGAAATTTTTTCTCTCAAATGTTTTAGATTTTTTGCATCTTCTATATTTGCCCACAATCACACTGTTTTTCAAATAGATAAGGTGGTTGAAATAATCATAGCAACTCGTGTTTTTAGTTAATAACTTTTTAATTGAACATTATTTTAAAAATATTTAAAGACATCTTAACATAAGAAATAATAATTTCAAATGAAATAAATTTAAAAATTGCAAAATCCGTAAAAATCATCAAAAATTTACCTTTTAAGTGCGAAATAAATATAGCAACCAGTTCTCATTGGTTTTAACAAATAAATTTTGGAAAAAGCGCGCAATCAAGTCTTGCGCGAGCGTTAATTCAATTGTTATGATAGAAAATTGAAGTGCTCATCATTACAATTAATTCAGTATAAAAATCTAATTAATCGGA
Organism: Camisiidae sp.; assembly: GCA_034696325.1. Classification (NCBI taxonomy): domain Eukaryota; kingdom Metazoa; phylum Arthropoda; class Arachnida; order Sarcoptiformes; family Camisiidae; species Camisiidae sp. The sequence goes on along the minus strand of JAQFZT010000403.1, from coordinate 2,078 downwards.
TTACTTTTTAATAGAGTAGAACTTCAAATTAAAATATAGCGATTTGTTTACCATTGAGTTATATGGCAATTTTTAAACTATATTTTATTTAAATTCTAATTATAAATTTACATGCCGTATAGCGCCCCTCTAAGAGGCAACTGTGTTCCCACCTTGCTGCCTCTGAAAGGCCGTCCTCCACTAGGGGTAAGAGTTCACTAACTTTATTGAGCACAAAGTTCTTACTTTTTTCAATCATTATTTCATTTTAATATTGAAACACAAATTAAATTTAACATATCATTGAACGTAATCTCAACTTTTGAATTATTATTAAAATTGATATTACAAATAGAGGATTATTTTATAATAATAAAACTTTAAATAATACTTTAGAAGAATTAGAAATTTAATGAGAAAATAATGATTTGGCAGAGATAGTAGAGCACATTCTGTAGACCAAACTCTACTTCTACTGAAACACCACTTCTACAAGTTTAAGAATTTGATTAAAGTATAAATAAAAGAAAAATTTGTGTCTAAAACTATTTTTTATTACAATTAACTCTCTTTTTGTAACTACTGCTGGACTTAATTTCGATTCTTTCATTCTTTTGATACCTTGTTTTGATCTGACTGTTTGATCACAAACTTCTTGATGGGAATGTCGGCCCATCTCAACAGTTCCAAAATAGTCATCACAACTAAAAATATGATGGAGAAGAACAACTTCCAGACGAATCCTCTACACTTGCAATTGGCGTCTCTAATAGTGAAGAAGAGCCACAAAAGCTGAAACACAAAAATAAATAAATTGACAGCAATTCGTAGCACTCTCTCATTCTTGCCATATGCGACCACATCTTCCTGAGTTACGTTGAGCTCCTCTTTGATGACTTTCCTGACCTGATCTATTGGTTTACCTGCAATTTGGGTCACTTCAGCAATTTTTGTGGTTTGTTTGTAATGCTCTTTTTCTCCAATACGATTTTCTTCGACTATTGAAAATGTCAATTCGATATCATCTTCAGTAGTCTGAGATCTAATAGTAATGACATCCGAATCGATGGTAAGACTTGAAAAAGTCGATTCGATGTCGTCTTCAGGTGTTTGAGATCTAATTGTAATGACTCAACCTATGGTCTGATTATAATTATTGAAGAAAGTTCTCAAATAAATAGGTTAAAGGACAAAATGATCGCGTTTGTTAATAGTGTACTCATTCTTCACATTGTTTTCAATCTGTTGTTTAAAACATTTGTGTTTCAATTCAAACAATGACTGTAAGTCTTTCCACATTTTCAATTGTTTCATATTTTGTGACTCATTATTCTTGAAGTGTTTTTGCAGTTGTTTTAGCTTTTCTTTCCTTAATTGTTGAGAGTTATTGTTGAGCTTTTAGTTCATTTTGTAGTTTAACTCTAAAGTTAAGAATAAAAGTTACATTTGATTTCTATACACTTTTATGGCTTTTCAAAATGACCCATAATTTCATACAGTATTGACTTTTCCTTGTCTTCAGGTTCTTGTGAGACAAATAGTTTCATCTGTTCCTCAAGTAATTGTTGTCTCGCATTCATAACTTCTAACTGGCATTGAATTGAGTATTGATTGGATCCCATAGCAGTTATCTCTTTATTAAACTGTTTTATTTGATTTTGCAATTGAATAACATTACTCTCTAGTCCTGCAGTGCATGAATGATAGACTTGTTTTCTCTGTTCATATTCTGATTGCAAGCCTTCACACATTTGTCTCAATGGTATCAAGTCTTTAATGGTTGGCGCGAATTATCTCCTTTTGATTGATATGATCCGTCAATTTTGTCAAAATATGGTTCAATTGATCTGCAGTTTGGGATTTGTTGTGATCATAACTTTATTCAAACAAATTTCTTGCATTCAAAAGTATCAACTGATGCCTTTCGACTCTTCGAGAGCTATTAAAGTTTCTGTTATTTCTTTGTCCTTATTCTTAAGTATATCTAAAGTTTTTTGCATTATTTCTGATTCAATTCTTATTTTCGTTAGCTGCAGTTAAAACTTTTTGTAGAAATGAAGCCATATTCAAAGTTTGCTAATTAGCGCAAACTCTTTGAT
>JAQFZT010000402.1:0-26369 GCA_034696325.1 Camisiidae sp. | reverse complement strand
ATTCGTGCTGATGAAGGCAGCAGTTGATGCCGAAACATATATGTCCACTTTAGGTCACTGTTAGTGATCAATAACAAGTTGTGAAAAAGTAAGAAATAATTTTTATATTGAAATGTGCTCTCACAACTACAAAAGTCTTAATGAAACTTATGACAGTATTAGGCATAACTAATGTGTCAGTTGGAGCTCAAAACTAACCAAATCATAAAGTTGTGGCTAAATTTTTACTCACCAAATCATAATTTTCCCATAAATTTCAATTACTTCAATGGACATGTTTTATTTCTAAACTAAAGCATTGGATTTATAAGAAAAGTTGTGCTTTTCTCAAATCATTTGTATAAATGATAAAAAATAGATTTTAAATATAAGATTTCCAAAAACAACTTTAAATGTTTCTTTTTATAAACAAAAATTACAAACTTTAACTCAAATAAATTGAAACTTTGTGTATATTTTAAAAACAAGACTTACACAATTTTATAACTAGTACTGGAAGTCTTCGAAAAATTGAAATTTTTACAGTTTAGTTTTTTAAATGTGAAGCTTTTACAATAGAGTGCAAAAAAGTCAAGACTCGTTTAAAACTACTAACTTCTAAATAGTATATCTAATCTGAACAAAAGGATATTTCTTAACTATATGATACTCGTTAAAGATTGAATTCAAAAATAAAATTCAGTAATATGATAATTTTGAAAGCCTCATACTTCACAATTAACGCAAGTATCCAATAATATATAAATTTGATAACTCATGAACACTTTCATTTTATCTCATCAATGAAATTATCGTAAATGCTTAACAATGCTATGGGTTCAATAATATCGTACAGATTATCGCAAAAATCACTTGTCAAATAGAGATCAAAGCGGCGCTATTTGAAACATATCTACATATCATATGAGTTAAAGTTACTAACTTTAGTAACATTACGATTGCGATATAAAATCATATATGAGATAATGCAAAGCTATTGATATCCAACACAACTTTCTATTAAATGCTTAGATCTCTAATTGAAATGTATTTTTTCTTAAAGCGCTCGAACTATATTTAATACAAAAATGTTTCTCCATATAATAATGGAAACCTTATAAACGTTGTTGGGTATGATTAGCTTTGCAGCATTTCATATAGAGTCAAAGGGGGTGATGATAGACAGAATGTACGAATCTATGAACTGGTTTTGTTCCAACACGAGCTAACTTTTCATCTGTTTGTGTCATCTGTGTCATTGTCAGCGAGAGAGTGTTATACGATGTGTTCACAATTTAATAATACAAGTCATTAAATGTAAAATTTCTCAAAATTTCCATGTTATAAATGAGAGTATGTTTTATATGCATAAGTTTTATGCTGACAACTAAAAAATATTGAATGCCAATAATCAGATTAAACTTGTTTGCGCTTTAAATATTAGAACTTTTTCTGATTTAAATTCTTAAATATGCGAATTTGCAATTCGTGTCATAAAATAAATGCTTGTACTAATGCTTTAATAAAATTTATATTTTCAATTTGCATATTATTATAATTATAATTATATTAGTATAACTCAAATGAATGTCATATTTTATGAAATCTTCAACAGAGCACGTATTGTTCCTAATTATTCGAGAAGTTTTGAGACAAAGTTATACAAGTATTTTTTCGAATTTGTAATGAATTTGTTTGAAGCAAATTATTTTCATAAACAGTATCTTATTTTCAAAAGATTCCAAAACCTTTTTGTAATTTCGAGCTCTTTTTATATTCTTTAAAGAAACACAATATAGTTTAACTCAATTCACAATACAATATTCAATGAAAAACTATGAAGATTATAGTGTTCTAAAAGCAAACACTAAAACCATAGGTTAATAATAACCATTTGCTCAAAAATTACTTTAATTATGGGTTAGCAGTAAGATATTGTGCACTGAAATGACACTTTATCCTAATACATGTCACTGCATCTCATTAAGCGACTTGTTATGAACTACAAACTATATTCGATAAAATGAATCATTTTTGCAAATCTATAGATTCACTAATTTAAATGCCAAATTAAACAGAAAAGATCAACATTAAAATCTTGATTGAAAAGATATTAGATAAGAATTGAAAAATTCTTGCAATCTTTTATGATTTTTAAATAAATTTTAATTAAGAAAAACTTCAATAATAGAAGTGTTATTTTTGAGAAAGATTTAACTCTGAGAACTTTTTATAAACTGATGATCATATCAGTTGAATTCAAAAATGATTGTCAACAAATGTGTTTTGATATTTTGATATTTTCACATTTTCACCGATAGTTGGATGTATTGATACATTTTATTTACAATGTTTTGACCGAAGCCTTCATTACTATACCGATACCACGACATGATCATTAAATTCGATAACAAGGCATCACTAAATTGCTTGTCACCACTTTTAATGAATCATAGTATATAACTTGTGGTATTATAATCGGCTTATGGTATATTTTCTTTGCTTTTAATGAAGTTGTCATGTCTCACATTTTTGCTTCTCTTGTCGTGACCGCATTCCAATTATTCCTAAAGTTGATTTTGGCTTATTCTTCTGCCACCCAGAATCTGATTCACAGTTAAACCCATATATTTCAGGCAAATCATTAATCTATTCGAATTGAGCTATTAAATGAAGATTAGAACAAAATTTAATCTCGTATTAGAAAGTATATAACTTATCAAGTTTTCTATTGTCAAAATTTAGTGAATTTTGTTGAAGTCTTTGCACTATTTATTTAAAAATACTGAACATTGATTTAATCTCTATAAGTATGATAAACTGTAGTTCAAAATATAGCAGAATTGAACCAATTTTGTTACGCTCGTTATCGTTTGGGCACAAATTAATTTGATGGAAAAGGATTCGTCACTACAGACTATTATAATGGAATTTGTAATAACTTAGATGTCAAAACAAACAGAAAGTTATATCTAAATTTAAAAAGGATAAATTGGTTTCAAGTCCAGAATAACTCCAGTGAATATTCTTTAAAATTACTAGTTTAAGAAAAATGAGTTGAGAAAATTTTGTATATGTTTTTAATAAAATAACGATATAACGAGCATTCACTGTAACAGAAACATCTTTATCTGACATCAAAAGCTAAATGCATTGAATGTGAATATTTTGTTACAACTTCTTCATACGTACACCACTTGCGAACATGTAACAAATTCTTAAGCAATATCTTGTAGTTTAGCAGTAATTCATCAATCATTTAGGAAGCCTTTCAAAAGATATTCACTCTCACTCTCACTCACGCTCTCTCTCTCTCTCTCTCTCTCTCTCTCTCTCTCTCTCTCTCTCTCTCTCTCTCTCTCTCTCTCTCAAAGGGGGCTTTTGTACAAGAAGTAGTTTATGACATGAAATGATTGCTTACTATTATTGAGACTGACGGTAGTTAAGGTTTGTTTCGCTAAAAATATTAGAAAAGTAGTTGAATGTTTAGATCTGTTCTTCTGATACGAGTAAAACAAAAAAATCCGAATCAGATCCGGTTTTCCAGTAATCTATTGTTTAAATTCGTTCTGTTGATGGTTTAAATAGTAACTAATATGAGGTTATTTTAAATCATTGTCAAGTTCCTCAAAATCTTTAAGAATCAATGAATGAGATAAAAGAAACACTAATCTCAAAATTGAAGGATTTGTTGTAAAATTTTGAAGTGAATGAACAGACCCTCAGAAGTGAAGTTCATTCAAGAGATTTATGTCATTTGCATTAAATAAATGCATTCTTCAGATAAGGAATGAATATCAAGTTACACCATAGTTTTGTCCTGATAAATATTTTTAAAATAATCAAAACTTTTAAAATTTTTATGATTTGAGTGCATTAAATATTATTTTAGAAATAGTAGATATAAATCTGAAAATTTTGAATGTATTAAGATTTATCTCTAAATATGCTTATTATTAGTAACAATAGAATTTGGGAGTTAAAAAAGTAAACGAGATTTTCATAAATTTTAATTAACAAATTAAACGTCATAATTGCTAAAAAACATTTCATATATTAAGATAAATCTTTTTGAACTTATAAAATGTATATTCTGTATATTAGTTTATCTTATAGTTGTATTAATAAAAGTTTTTTTCTTTCATGAGTATTCTCACATTCGACTCAATTCTATTATGAATATTCTTCAATTAAATAGGTCTTTAAAAATACACAGTGATGTCCAACGCTTGAACGTTGAGCGTATCATTTTCCTCGTTACCTTCGAGCGTATTTGCCGAGCGTTACAATTTTATGCAATTTAATACAATTTAATTTTATTACATTTTTAATTTTATACAAGGCTATTATGATAAAAATTAGTTTTTAGTTTTAATATATTCTTTCAATACATCATTTTCAAGAGAATTGAAGGATTTTAACAATGTATATGCACAGAATTGTATATTTTTTCTCTTTGTTTCTCCAAAAATATTTACAACTTTTATAACTTATTCTAAGTATTAAATCACATGCTAAAACGCTCGACTCTTCGAGCGTGAGCGCCGAGTGCGCTCACCTTCAAACCCCTGAGCGCGAGGGCTGAGCGTAACCATGACTGAAAATACAGGGAAATAATAACCCCTGTTGTCTCTCTAAAATAATCTCTTACAAAACTGTTCTCTAAATGTTGTTGAGATATAATAAGATTGGAATCTTTTAACTTAAATAAACTATTGTAGATATAATATAAATTTCACCAGTGATCAGATCGCTTTGTGCTGTAATAGTACGCATACTTTGAAAAATGTTTAGAAATAGTGGGGGTCTTCCTGATTATAGTTATACTCAAAATACACTATAGTGTCCTTACATTATACCATAAATTCTTTCAGGTAAGAATATCGACTTCTGTGGAAAATCATGTTTTTTGTTTTAGACATTTCTAAGAACTAGCTATACTGTTCATAATATAAACAATGATAATCAATTTAATCACTTTTAAACTGCAAATGCAAATTTATTTTTCACAAAAATCTATAGCTCTACTGTAACAGCTAGTTATCCTAGACTTCTAAAAAATAAAACTAGAACATTGAGTCTGAAACAATATTATTCGAATGGGTTTCCGATTATTTTCAAATAATTTTCTTTAAATTATAATAATAATTTAGATATAATTCTACTTATTCAATAGTTTATCAGAAATATTCACCATAGATGACAAACTACAAAAGCGTTTATCTCGATTAATCTAAATTCTAATGTTAGTTATGTTTGGAATTTTTTATGAAATTCACAAATCAAGTTCAGTAATTAAATTCAATTTTGTTATTCCCTCATTTAGTAAAGAATATCTCTTATTTTAAGAAAATCAATTAACAATTATAATTTATAATGCATTAAGTTTTTTCATTCATGGCCCACTCCCTGAAAATACAAACCGCGTGCCATTCAAATACATAAGTGATTTTCTAGCCTATAGAAAATAATGTTAATTCTCAAAAACTTGCCTTTCAATGAAGGAAATATCTTCTTAAAGCATTGAAACCTTTGACCTTATATTGCGAGAGTAGCAGATGCTAGGCTAATCATTCTACTGTACCAAAACTAAAATGTGTTTTAATGTTTTTGTTTAATGAATTAATTAATGTTTCAAATTTTGTCATTCTCTGCTTTGATTCCATAATAAATGATGCATTTTCTCATTTTTCAGATTAATGTTTAAAACTTTATCATATTTTTGTTGCAAATCTCAAACTTATGTAATAAATTGAGGATGAAAATTTAGTTTTGCTCGAATTATTTGATACATGGCTAAATAAGCATTTGGGGTAGCAAAACAAGTTTTGGACATTTTGAATTTGGTCAAACCAAGTCTAGTCAAAAATATTTAATATAACCATTGATGTAATATCAAACACAAGTATGGACTTCCGGTCAATCACATGTCTTTTCGGCATAAACGTGATCACAACTCAAACTAAATACTTATCTCTGTTTTATTTATTTCTATTGGCGGAAAAGATAATCCTTAAAGTAAAAATGACCACAAGTAGTGATCAAATGAATAGAAGACTTCATATGACACAATATAATGTAATCGAAAGATATCATGTCTCGATCTCCAGGAAATAAATCCTTGTGACACTATTGTTATCTCACGGGTCCCCAAGTCTTCAAATACGATATAATAGTATCAAATGCCACCTGCCGTCTGAAGCACCCGATTGTCCAACAGATTAGTTATTGTTGTACTGTATTGTTGAGAAAAATGAACAGATGCTAAGCTACCATTTTAGGGACGTCTTACTATTCATAAATGTTGCGAATTAAAGATTAACAGTTCAATTGCTTCGTAAAAACATGTATTTCTTTTTTTTCATAATATCATGTTTTTCGTTGAAGTTAAGAATGTTAATAATGACTAATTTATCGGCTTCTTTTCCCAGTGAAAATTTTTTTATCTTTATTTCTCAAACTACAGGAATCAAATTAAGATTGATTTGAGATCTAATTAGTGCTATTGATTTGCCTTATTTAAAAACGTGATGCCAAATACATTGGGGTTAAGAAAAAATACATTCTTTACCTTATGAGCCGATTATCGTAAAAAACTTATAATTGTTTCTATAAAAACGAGCAAAACATGGAAAAATTGGTGTATAAATAGAGACTGAATCGAAAGTGAGAAATAATTATTGCCCGATAGCTTCGCCTACACTTGAGGTCAAATATAGTGTAAGGATAGGTATTTACGATATGGGAGAGAACAGAGATTATGCTCTATGAAAAAATTGAGCCACAATTAAGACGCTTGAGGCCATTTACCACACATTATCATCCCAAATTTCGACTCTCCCCTTATTACACATTTTCTTGCTTTATGTTTTAAAAAAGAAAAGTCTTCATATATTTGTCTGAAAAATACGTCTTCTCAAAGACCACCAACGATTAAAAAACAGAAGAAAACTTTTATTTGCGATTTAGTCATTTTTTTAAAGCCGAACCTATGAATTAATGTAATGGCATTCAATTTTTCTAACTCTGAACGCTTTAAAGCGTTTAATCCTGTTTATTATCGTAATAATTGGCGCATATATCATATGATAATGATTTTAAAATTATATATTTTAATGCGAATCAACAAATACATAATATATAGCTATTAATAGTTTAACAAAACTATGAATTATTGTGTTTGCGCTTATTTTACTAAAATGAATCTTCTCTTAAATAAAAAATAAAAGGTTAGATAAATATTAGTTTACTCTCAAATGACTAACTCAACTCAGCGTTTACTAATGGAGCTGAGATTGGAGTTCAAATAATTCCTCAATTTATTTCAAAAATCTCGAATTAAAGTCAATCAAATCATTAAAAATCCTGAGCAATAATTTAAGGAATAATATAAATTAAAATAGAAGTATTTAAAATAATTTTTCAGACAAATTTTCATTTAAATCATTTGAATGAAAAATAAAATCTAAGATTTGAAATTTTGCTCAACTCATAGACAATTAATTTATTCAATTAGAATTTTATGGGTTTTAAAATTGATCACTAAAGGAAAAAAGCTTTAAATAAATGACCAGTTTTTGTGGTGTACTGTTAGATCGTGATTGATTTTGTCTGACCTCACTTTGTCTCATTTGATAATCATAAGTTAAGCTCAAACAAGTCTCTATTCAAGTCATGAATTAAATTTTTGAAAAATCATTTTTAATACAGCACGAAATGCACTCCCTTTTAATAATACCCCTTTCAATATAAATGAAGTTTATTTTGTGAACATCTAAGTAAAAAACGAGCTCTTTTTTCAATTTTGTTTCACTTTCACTTTCATTCAACCTCTAATTGTGTCACACATAATACAAATACAAGTATCTGAGATATTCAAACTAGTGAAGAGAATCCCAACTCCATTCCCATGGGTTATGGGAATGAGATGGGAGTGGAAAACAGTTTTAAGTTTTGAATGGAAATGGGATGGGATGGGAGAACAAATTTCGAGAATTATCTTCACTGATACAAACACTTCTCTCTCTCTCTCTCTCTCTCTCTCTCTCTCTCTCTCTCTCTCTCTCTCTCTCTCCCTCCCTCCCTCTCTCTCTCTCTCTCTCTCTTTTATCTAATCCTAATTTTTTCTTAATGCTTTTGAAGACTGTTATAAAGCATATAAATAAAGTCATTAATTCAAGTTAAAAATGTAAAAAACAGAAGCGCTTCTTTGTCTCGGATGGCATCGCATCACTTTTGCCAAAAGTATATCAAAGACATTCCTCATCGTTAGGACTAAATGGGACTTAAATTGAGGCTTAATGAGTGCAGCCGTATCTTATATTATCTCAAATAAGAAACGCAACCGGAAAGCAGAATAGAGGTTTGCGAATGAAAAGTTTTCTTTGGCTTTTTGACATGATTATAACAGCAATTGTATTCAGGCATTCAAACTATTTAAACAAAGAATTAAAGTGAAGACAATATTATCATGCATTTTATTTCGGAATTGCATTAATTTGGAATTTAATGCAAACTATGTTTTGAGATTGTTCTACAAATAAATTAATTTAATGTGTCATTTTAAAAAAGCAGGCTTTCAAACTCTCATAACTTTTTTATTATTTAACGGATAATACATTAAATTGAAGAAAAATAATCACATTCTCACCATATTTCGAGATATTGACTATTTTTTCAATGCAAACGTTTATTCGTTGACAAAAGATTGAGAAACCATTTTTAGTAAATCGAGATTATTATTTATTTAATTGACTATTGTATGTATTGATAGTTATTGTCATGTAACTATTGAAGTGTTCATATCTAACGCTCAAAGAAGAGAAAATAGTCCAGAATTGTTAGATCTGGTGAGAGAGAAGGCTATTGAACTGTTCCTTCGATACCAATAAACTTATCCCAAATTTTTGCTTCAACTAGTTTTGAACTTTAGCGGTCATATCAGACCAAATATTGTATTGGAATCACAAGTCATTAATGTTCAAATTTTTGATATAATTTCATTATTTCTATTTGATTTGTAATAATTTGGTTATCAGTTAAATAATAAAAAGTTTCAAATTATGCTTTTCTAAAATTACATCATTTAGTTATTCAAACGTACAATATATCATATATTGAATAGTGAGACAAATCATGTTTCAAAGATTTGAAAAATGAAGCGGACCCTCAATTTTAAGTCTTGATTTGCTTTTTTATTATTAAATCATATGTTCTTATGATTTTCAAAAATATTGACTTTCTATATGAATAATAAGATAACGGATGCTTTTGAAAAACTAGAATCTTATTTCAAATACAAAAAAGGAAATGTTTTGTAATATTTTATCTAATAATGCATATAAGTATACAAATCATAGAATAGAAACTGATATATCGGATATATAATAGAAATATTATTAAGAATTGACATATTTTTCTCTGCAAATATTTTGGGTGAAAACGGAATTCATTAAAGATCTAGTTTTCTAAGTAAAAGAACAAATATTAGTTCCAAATTTACTGTGACATTAATGATGTTGAAAATTATTATATGATTTTCTTCACTTTCAAGGCTAACGTTTGATTCTTCACATCATTATATAAGTTATATACTCATGTATAAGGTATTATAGTCTGAAGTCATTTACTCTTTCATTCTATGAGACTATTTTTTATTACCTCAACGCATAACTAGCTTTGCATCGCATATACTGTACTCCCCGTTGGGAGAAATGTAATGCGAGAAATATTTCAATTACTTCTTTATTGCATTTGTCTTCTATCCAGTTGTGAGAATATAGTGACTTATGTTATAGACAAATATTCGCACAATAATAATCTAAATATTCAATTATGTGAAGTCTATGGGGTAAAAATTAATTAATAATTTTAAGATAAAAGCACGACTTTGAAAATCCCTATTGTCTTGTTGTAATACTTTATTATTAAGATATGGTTAACATAAACAAGTGAAGATGAAGAAACTGAGAAAACTCTAACTAAATATCTTGAATAAAATATTTAATCCTAAAAATATCATTGCATTGATTTTTTTACCTCACAATTTAATGTATAAATCAATTTTTGGAGAATTTCCAAACTTTTAAAAATAATATTTACTGAACACATAATCATAAACAAGGCATTTGAACCATAGGATAGTATTAAGTTATTATTGACATGTCTAATGGCAATTATTGAAAATATTATCAATCTATTACCGAACACCTAATTTCTAATCAATATCATCAGAAGCATAAAACATAAAATTAATATAACTCTAACTCAATGTACACAAAAATAAAGAGTACAACAAAATTAATCAAAAAGAATATAAAAGATGAAATTTTATTGATATTATCCCATATTTACTGGAACCCAAGCTTTAATTTATTTATAAAATTCAATAAAACACAAATAAAGAAGACTTTCAAGTATGCAATCATTGAATGAGCTGAGACTGTATAACAAGATTTTTTCCGTGGGTTTCAAGTTATATTGAGTCGACTCTAAACCCGCTTCTACTCATGAATCGCTACTGGAGACAAACCCATACCCGAAACTCTGAAATGATCGCTCACCAAAAGAGCATTTCATGTTAGTTTTGTGTTTATATTCGTCACTGTTTGCATTCATGTTTAGAGTTAATAATAACTTCATTCTATGTAAGAATATTTCGCACGCGATAACAATTTCAAAGAAATGTTTTGAATTTTTTTTTAAATATATCATAGAATTTAATAAAGATTTTTAATTCGTTATCTTACAGATCGTGCGTGAAGTGACTTTTATTTGATTAAGTGTTTATTCGCCTAAAGTTTTCAACAATTGAAATCATATGAAACTGATATTCATTTCTTCTTATAAAATGACTTCGTTTTGGATTTGAAAGATTTCTCTTTGAAAAGATTGAAAAGAATCGGAAAGAAAACTTTAAAACAATTGGATTGAAAATAACTTATTCATTGAAAAGTGAATTTTTACGAAACTATATTTACGAAGTATTGGAAATTGAATACAAACAAGTTTTAAAAGTAAGATAAATTCCAAATTTATTTTTTGATAGCATTTATCATAGTTTTATTAAGGCTATGATTCTTTTTATAGTGTGGTAACTCTTTCTCACAAATAATACACATAAATCTCATATTTCTTACGACCTTTTCTTAACTTGAATATTTAATGACCAGATTTAGTCGAATGTCATATAAAACATGTTGCATTTCTGAACATTTGTTTCCTGTTTTTCTCACTATTTATGAATTTATGCGAAAACTTTACATATTTCGCATTATTTCTATTCGAAAAAATATCTAACGTAATGATAATCTTTACTTTGTTTTTAAAATAAAGTTATATTCTCGGAGACGTACATCTGCTCACACACATTGAAATTTATAGACATTTTCTTGAAAAATTACTCCTATTTTCATATCAACGATTGACAAAAAAGTTGTTCAATCTCTTAAGCCATGCATTTATTTTGAGAACTTAGAGTAGAACATAAACTAAGAGCCAGAGAGTATTCTATTTTTTTAAACTTAGTTTTTGTTAACTAAGTATAGAAGAGAAAAAATTACTCAACACAAACCAACACAAACGACATCCTTGAGACCACACAAGCAAATCGGTGGTCTCGCGAGTTATAGACTTGGCTTCAATGCCTCTTACCAGTTGGCTTACCTGTAATTATGTCAACTATGCGACCATTGCAGCCAAACAGTCACACCCTCTAAACTAGAACACAGTTTTCGCCTATTGTTGACTATGAGTACACGATTCATCAAAATACTAAAAAAGTAAAAGACGAATTTGAAGCATTTCAATTGGCTTTCACCCAAATGGCTGAATTCGCTTCTCATAAATTAAAAATCTAACAAAATATTTAACAATTCATTAATTTGAACAAAGTTTCAATAATAATTCATATATAGATAAATAGCATTTTTGATGAAACTTTTTGTTGATTATCGAAGAAAATGAAAACTTCTTTTTTCCAACTAAATCCGGAGTAATCTTTTTACCAAATTTATTATCTTGAAGAGAAGCTAGAATTTTATGTACTATTATTTTTATTCGCTTTTTTAGTTAGTGATACTATTCTTTAAATATTTGACATTCAATTCGTTAGTGGCATCACTTCACGAAATTTTTTTCTCAAACTGTTTGTCGTTATCTTATATATTTTTTTCTCTTTGAATTTCCGTTTGAATTTTTTTCCACGACTTTTCACCCATTAGTGTCAGTAAGTTATTGTGCCTTTTCTAAGAAATAAGAAAATGTGATTTTGATGACAATTGAATATTATTCTTAATAAGACTTGATCTGTTGGCTTAGTCATTGATTACGAATTTATTGTTTCTTTCTTAGAAAATTTCGTTTTAGAAGAATTAAGGCCACAAATTATATACTTTTTGCTTTTCAAGGATCGTTTTTTTCAATAAAATAACACAATTACTATGTTTATTTAGTTAAATATATTTTTTACCTAAATACATTTGAAAGCATTCATTCTTGTTCTGCTGTATAATCAAAAGTGTTATGTGAGTTAAAATTTTCCGAGAAATACTAAATTGATTTTATTTTAGAAATATAGAAAGAATTTAAGAACTCAAACAAGTAATCATTCTAACTTTAAATGGTTATGAAACCCCTTTAAAATTTGAATTTTGACTAATAAATTGTAATAAAAATTGGTTCCTATCTTATAACTTATATGCGAGTGTTTTCTCGTTCCAAACTTTAAATTTTCTATGAATATTTCACCTGTTTCATCATGAATGTTAAATGTTAATTATTTACTTAAGCTATAGTTGAAATTTATGTTTTTACTAAAATCCTATCGAAGAAGCATTAATATTTGATAGTATTGATGTGTTTAATTTATAAACTTTGTGTAATTTTAAGAAAGCCTCTGTTCTTTTTAAATGCTTCATTTTAAAAGATAGTTCTCTTGTCATTCATTTACACTAATATTTTGTTTATGAATCATATTTTCTCATAAGAACGTTTAGTTGATATACTTTTCAATCTTTTTGAAGCTCAACAATCGAATTATCAATTTAAAAACTTTGCTTATTTTTCATGAAACCCATATTTCACTCTTTAAATTCTTGTTTCAATTTGTAGTGAACACAATAAAAATAAGACACTATGAACGTGAACATCCCTAACAAGGTATCAAATTGAAAACTTCAATATCCATCCTTTCATCCACACAATATCTCACTAGTATTTTAGTTGAATTTCCAATTCTATCAATTGGATTGAGTTGTGAGGCACACAATTCGTGCCTTTATTAAACCTTATTTTTTATATACTTTAAACTCCACGGACTTATAAACGTGTTAAAGGCATGCAATTTATTTTCTTGAAACCTTTAAAAAAGAAAAACTTGTGCAACAAATAATGTTACAGTTGGGTTTCAATTCTAAACTAAAAAACTTTCATTGAAATGATAAAACTGATTCCGGTCACTATTTTTGTACTTATTCTTTTAGGAATCACTTTCAATAAGTAATTCATTCAAGTACTTAATTTGTTTTTTCTGCATTGCATTTTGTTTTTAAATTTTTGTTCAATTGCAATAAAAACTAAAATGATAAAATCCAGTCGAAAATGATATGAATTTATTGATATCTATTTTGATGATAGCAATGAAGTCAATTTCATATTTAATCCTTTTCATAGCTCTTCGCACAGCTTTAAGTTGAGAGCAAAGTATATTCACTGTCGAGGAAGTCTATGATATATTGAAATATAATTCTGGATTAAAATATTTCATCGTGCGCTGCATTTTTGAATTATGCTAAGCCTCTGTCAGTAAAGCCTAAGACTATCTTTTAAAATAAATTTACAGCATATAAAAGATTTTTTCTTCAATCAAGTTTCAACTGATTTTCTTAAAAAAAAAGTTTGAATACAAAGTATTTTTAAAAAAGTACCTATCAATTCGTGACTCGAGGCTATAACTTTGGCACCGACTCATTTTAGGACATTAAATAAAAGAGTAATAAAAGTATTGGTTGAAATTTGTGCAAATAAATTCACATTAAGACTCCTTTTACTGCATCGTATTTTAATCACGAACAAGTCATAAGAATTTTATTTTGTTCTTCATTTTGAATTTGAATGAAGTTCTAAAAGTTACGCAAATTAGTTAAAAATATAAAAATACAGAATGAGTTAGAAAGAAGATTCTGTGATATATAATTAGAGTACAATTTCAAGCTGTGATTTGCAATTTATATTTGATAGATAGGCAATTAGATAAGACCAAATAAAAAACATTAAATTTATTGTAGATTATTATAGTGAAGAGCATAAGCTGAGGTGAAGTTTGACCTGGACTAAGCTAAATTAGCTGAGCTCAAGCTGATGCTCCAAGGATTCTATATAAGATAAAGTTCAAGATAAGCTCAAGCCATTTGAAAAGATAAAATGTTGTCAATTGAAATTTGTTATATTTTTCTTACTATAAGCTCAAAGCTTGAGTTCGCAATATAAACTAAGCTCGACCTAAAGCTCATGCAATATTAGCTAATGCGCTTCACTAGTTTATTCAACTTTTTAATTGATACTTTACTATTTATTCTTTTTCTCTTTGATTGTTTTATAAAGAATTTACTGTTGATATATTTTTAGTTTTACAATTTTATTTAGTAGTCAATATAAATCTTCAATGAAATATACGTTGATTTGCTTATGTTCTATTCGTCATTATTTATTATAAATCATGATTTGAGAGCAAATTTAATTGATTTGCGCAATAAAATCAATAAAAAGTCAAAATTTAAGTGCTGTAGTATGGGTTTGAGTTCACATAGTTATCATATATGAGGCCAAATGAAGAACTCATTGCCGAATGCGAACCGCGATCGTAAAAAGTGGTACAACAGCACAGCATACTTTACGATTCGCTCGAATTGATTACTACAAAAGGGACTGATTTTAGGATCATTGAGAAGAGTATGGGAGTCCAACAATATCTATAGTATGTACAGTATGCCATTTTATGTGTATCTCAAAAACTTGTTCCACAATCTACTCTAGATGTGTTATTGCTTTTTCATGTATCTTCGAATTTGTAGTAAATATTTTAGTCAAATAGAATAGGAGAATAAGAAGTCGAATCTAAAAAAACATTTCCCAATTGAGTCTCAATCAAGATTTCAAGTAATAAAAATTTTATTTGTTTTATATTTATTTGATATGTCGAAGCACTCAAACCGAAGTACATAATAGTAAAAGTATAGATTTATACTCTTTGAATTTCAACTCCATTTGCGATTCACAGCCACTGAAATGTATCGGAAAAGCTCATGTTATAAGAGTTTATGCCCCGTTTTTATAACAATGAAACAGTTATACTTCTCGCTTATACCGAACATTATTGTCACTAATCCCAGTTCTACACGAGTATTGCCTTTTCCGTTGCCAGCATTCAATAGGTCTCAATGTATTTTCCACTAATAATCTCAAAAGTGAAGTGAGGAAAAATTGTTCGCTCAAAATGAAAATAGAGATCTAACAATAGCAGTTTTGCAAAATTTCTAACAAATGATACTTCTATTGTATACATCATAATAATGGCTTAGAGGGAAAAATTTCAAATGCAATCATTTCTGTTGAAATGTTGAGCCATTCAATAGTGTTATGCATTTTCAACTATATCACTATCTCAATCAAACCAATGAAATCTCATTTTAATTGTTTTCAAATTATATCGAAATAATAATTCAAAATTATAAAAAATTGATGAATCTATTGATCAAACCGTATTTCTATTCTTCAATTGCTATTTTGTGAAGAAATTGATCCTATGATTAAGTCACAAAACTTCATACCAAATTAAATTCAATTTTAATCTTTTAGGATAAATTTTCAGACAATTTAATAATTTGAAGGCAAATCTCGGATTATTTTTTTGAGTCATTTTTTCATTTCATATTATAAATTAGTGGCAGATATTCCATAAAAAAATAATCAAAACTTATTGCTTTCTGTCAAAGTTTTGATGATGAATAGGTTCAAACTTAAAAAACCGCACAATTTTTTATGGATTCATATATAATACAACTTTATATATTTGGCAAAATAACTCCGAAGCAATTTTTGTCATATATATAAAGAAGTACTGATAAAAAGTGATTCTCGATTTGCAATTACAGTATTGCTTACTATTTCTCCGCAATAAACTTTTAAACTTAAACTTTTTGATGTTGTAATAAAACTTTTTCTCGAACAGCTTTAAATTGAGAAATATGACGCTCAATAAAATTTAAATCCTGCTTCACAAGAAAACTTGAGACTTTCGCAATTGGGAATCAAGAAATGGAGAATTCCTTCAACTGATATAAAAGTTTAAATTGGCCACAAAACTTGATTCCAATTTATAAGATATCTGAAGGTTTTTTGCTTTCATTTCGAATTACAGTACATCACAACATCACAATAGGAAGAAATATATTTTATATATCTGTATACTATTTACTTATAAGAGAGGCTACTTTTTTGATAAGATCTCCAAACGAAAGGTATCGAACATCAACACTTACAAATCCGATTTATGTGTCACGTTTGAAATAAAATTGTTGTTTAAAATAGTTTTATATACGTTTTGTATAAAGTTTTGAACTTTCTGTGAGATGATATTAAAATTTGATAAGATTTGAGTAATATATGAGTTGGTCTGTATTCTTTGTTGCTATCATAAGTGGAAGAAAGTGTTATAGAAAAGCATCTTGAAGAATATTTGATGGAAAAGAATATGACTGGGCATAAGATTCGGCACACAAGCAATGGATAAGCTTTAAGGCATTAAGAAAAGCGAAAGAATGAGTCCATAAGTTTAGATCATAGAAGTAAATGGTGTATGAAAAGAGAAAATATAAAAGACCTAAAATTATCTATTTTGTTAGTATGATCTCAATCTCGTTTGTTCTTCATGTCTGCCGCCTCTGAAGACTCAGCTGTTTCTGTGCCTTCTCTCTCATACCAACACAACAAGTCTTTTTTTGTACATTTTTCCATCAATAAGAAAATACAAATATGAGAGAAGAGATAGAAAGAGAGCGAAAGTGAGCTCACGTTATGCTATTTATAGCTGCAAAGAGTTCTCTGGGATCACAATTTTTCGTTATCACATTTGCTTAAAGGCGTTCAATATAAACGAGAGCATCATTTCTGCAGACCCTTCACTCGCATATTATAGCTCTCAATCTTTCATGAAACGCATCACACATTGATTTATTCCGATTGTTAAGTAAATAATCGGTTTTGCCTCGAAGGCAATGATACTCTTCTTATTTTGGATGTTCAATGATTCAGATGCTTCTCATTCTATATCATGTGCGATGTGTTCGAAGGCTTTGAATTACGCGAATCGCATCTCTATTTGAGCACTTCAAACATATTTTGATTATATTTCCTGTCAAAGAGATGATGCCTTAAGATTATCAAATAGTTTCTCATATTGACTAAAATTAGTTTTAACCATTTGTTATCTTTCAATCAAATCTTTTACTTTTAAAGTTAAACTATTTTTAATCATTCAATTCAAAGTTGATTTCAAAACTAATTAACTACTTATGGTTTTAATCTTGAGTTACATCTAATATTGACTATAATTCTACGATTTTAGGAAATAAAAAATGTTTTCAACACTTAAAGTAAATAAATGTTAATGAATTCGTGAAATGTCTCTCTGGTGTCAAACATTGAATACTGAAGTTCTGTGCATTAAGCCATTCAAATTGGACTTTTATTAAATTTTTTCTCTCATCTCATTTTGTACATAAACTGCAGTCTGTCAGCGATGGTCCGCGAATTGTAATAATTCAGTTGAGTGAGCTCTTCTTCTGCTCCATAACCACCATATGATCTCCTGCTGAAAAGAGGATCAAATAAAGCTCTTTTTGTTGAAGTTCTGGATTATTCAAATCCGCTCTTCAGAAGTAAATAAAGGAAAGTTAAACCAATGATATTAAGATAAAGAGGACTTCATTTTTTAAATTAGAATTCCTTTCACTTGTTTCGATATTGAGCTGAAACATATGCAAATCCTAATAATGTAAACAGTGTGCACTATTTGAACGATGAAAATAGCTGTTACACTATATGTTAGCTCTTCTTTACAATTTTTCGAAACAAAGGATTTTCTATTATTGCTCTTTTTATTAATTATTTATATACAATAGTTTTAGTTTTCAGGTCACATTCATTCAGTTATATTCATCTTAAGTTATATATTTAGAATGATAATTCAAAAGGTTTGGTAAATAAAGTTCAATTCATCATTATTTATATCCATTTTTATAGTTCTTTCCAAATCCTCAAAATCGTTAAAACTTAGAAATTGAGCAGTTTTTGTAATTTTCTATCGTATGATTAAAAGAGCTTTCGATGAAAAATAAATATCAAGTTAACTCTAAAGAACCCCTTTTGCCTCTGAATGTGTATCAAGAAATAAGTAATCATCACAACTCCACCAAAAATCATGATTTCTCGTCACGAAATTAACGATTTTCTTCAGTTCTCTTTGAGCTCTTTTCATAACGCCTTTCAATAGCATAAAAACTGATACGTTCAACGCAAGTAAAGAGTATATGTTCGAGAGAAAAGAAAAATAAATAAGTAAAAAAGAGAAAATACTGGAGATAAAAAAGCGTAATGATGCTTATGGTAGCTTTTGTTGGTTCATTTCAAGATAGTGTTTCATATCGTTTACTCTTTTCCTATGTTTTACGTCTTTGCGCTATTTTTCTTTAATACTTTCAACACAGTATATGCTAGTTATTCTTCCGAATCAAACGAAAATAAATATTTTCATATCATATAACTTTGCAAAGCTCTTTGAAGATATTATTCATCTTGAATTTCGGAAGTGTTTTCATCAAGTTTTGCAATGAACATCATTTTCATGTTTATAATTCATAAAAGACAGAAATATTAACGAAATTAGACAGTATTATTGGCAACTTGTTTCGTGTTCATTATGTGTTAGAACATATGATGATTTATTATTGGTGACCTCAAAGGGTTCTAACAGTACTTTTTTCTTCACAGAAGAAAAAATATATATCGGCTTCAAATCCAATCCATTTATCATCATTGATGATGAAAAGCATTTAAGCGAAACAATATTATATCAAAAGTTTGTGAACTGTAACAGTTCTATAAGTAAAGCTAATTTTTGGCACACAAAACAACCATTAGTTGTTCATTAAGTATTTAATAAATTTACTTTTCATATAAATCATTTAATTACACACTATTTTAGATCAAAGTCAACACAACTTCAATTCATTAAAGATAAGCGTAAACATTCTTCAAGTTAAAAACGAGTTATGACATATTTCATCAAAAATTATTATTTCATTCATATTCTTTCTATTAATTCCTCAACAATAACAACAAAAATACTGAGTTTGCGAACAAATACTCTTATCAACACATTTCTCAAGCGTTTATTGGAGGCATCGATTAATTATTTTTAGACTTAATCCCAATGAATTTTTTCTTCTGATTTGTGTTGTCTGCACTTAAGAAAAAAGTCAGCCTAAGCCTAATTTCAAATTACAGTTTCTTTCTTATGAGTTAGCAGAGATTGCAACTAATTCTTGAACTGTTGTAAAAAATGTCAAGTAATTAGGATTTCCTGAACTACAAGAACAACAAATATCGATCG
Organism: Camisiidae sp.; assembly: GCA_034696325.1. Classification (NCBI taxonomy): domain Eukaryota; kingdom Metazoa; phylum Arthropoda; class Arachnida; order Sarcoptiformes; family Camisiidae; species Camisiidae sp. The sequence goes on along the minus strand of JAQFZT010000402.1, from coordinate 6,721 downwards.
CAATTAAAGTGAATGTCATACTTAGTCATTGGCAATGCCTGAATGCCTGATTTGATATCTGATACCTCTATCAGTGATACAATTTGTCCGCTCAAATAGTCCGTACTTTTATATCCCTTACTTATAGCCATACTATTTGACAGCAACAATATCTCATGAGTTCAATCTTCTGTCAATTTATTTTTGGTAATATTCAAATTTTGGTCATTCACTTGTTTGGTATTTTAAACACTAATACGCGACCAGATATTTAAATTGTATTGTTATTCCATGTTTTACACAGTTTACATATACTCAAGTGTTTTTATTTTCTGATACTCTCTATATTTGAGGTTAGAGGTTAAAAAACTATGGATTACTCATTTAGAGCCATATATATGTGTGAGACATGATATTTATCTTGAAATATATGATTATTTAATAGCAAATTATTATTCAAACGGAGTTTATTTGGCTTAGATTTGTTGGATTTGGCAAATTCATTAAGACTGATTCACTTTTTTCTGATTAACTTCAGTTTTTATTTTTCTCAGAATAGAAACTCCTGAGAAACAGAAGTTGATTGCAATGAAGTAGAGAAGGAATGAATTACTGTTATTATGTAATAAATTATGAGTTTGCATTTAATTCGTTACTCATCTCTTCAGTGCCATACCTATCATTTTTTTTCTTCAAAACTATCTAATAGTTCTTACTTTGCATACAAGAGAGACGAAACCCTACTGTGAGAATGTTTGTGAAACTTTTTTCTCTTTTACTTTCGCCATTCAAATACCAATCGCCAAATTTATTATCATAACTTCTTTTAGTTGAGAAAATCTATGAGACAGAAGTCTGTCTATATTTATTTTAAAAATATATAACTTCAGCATTACATTATTGATTCTCGTTTTTGTGGTGCAAATTATGTGATTTATCATTGCCAACACTTTTTATAGATAACTTGATTAAACAGTATGTATAACAATAAAACTAATATTGAATTTAGTTCTGTATGTATTGTGATCAGAGATAAGCAAAAAATCATAGACTTATGCGTATTAAAGTGAAATAGCTTTTGATAACTTATTTTACTTATAATACATTTTTTATTTAAATGGCATAAATGAAAATTGAAAATGTTAGCTAGTCTTCGATCACTGTCATGAAAGATTTAAATAAAATTAAACTATTCTAATAACATAATCTTTGTTTAAAAAATTTTTATAATGAATTATAGAGAAAGAGTGACTCTGTTTTTTGCATCGAAAATATGTTTTGACAAACAAAAGAATCCCAATTACATGAAGTGCATATAACTGTGATCATAATTTTGGTATAACAAAAATAATTCAAATGAAACCATCAGTTTTTTGGGATTATTAAAATTTTCTATTAACCCCTTTCTGTGTTGTGCTAGAAATTCATTAGCATTTTTTCCTCTTTAAACTGTCAGTTCTTCTGAAATTATTTACGTTTAGAGTAGGAATAAGAGTTTGGAATACTTCGAAACTATAGTTCGGGCAATCCATCAAACTCTTAAATTAATGATCGCTTCCCTTTAATATGTAAAAACAAAAATGCAATACATTTACACAATTGTATTCATGAGACTCAACCCTTAAATTTATTTCAACCCTAAAACACTAAAATACTGCACTGTATTCTATATTCATTGAATACATTCTCATAAATATATGAAAATATATAAATATTTTGTGTGCAAAATAACAGAAAATGAGAGATGAGATGAGAGTCTTCTTTCTTTCTTTATTTCTCTCTTTTTGAATACTAATACAATCTATTCACTCAAATAGTTTTAATTAATGTAAAACTCAGAGCAAATTATTATTCATGAGCAAACTTTGTACTATTTATTTAAAACAAAAGTTTCATATTTTCGCCAAATGAAGTAAAAAATTTCGCTGAGTTTTGGTATTTTGGTTTTATATTTCATTCATATCTATCTTCTTCTTCTTATTTAGATTAGTTTGTCATGAATATGAATAGTTTCAAGAGTTTTGAGAGCATGAGTGAGACTGACGCCTTTTTACCATATATCTACATTAGTAACTAGTGATCAATGGAAAAGGACAGCTCGAGCTCTCAATTTCAAGCGATGTCTTTTGTGTATTTTAAACAATTAATGCATTAATTTATTAACTTTAACTGATATTTGTGTTTTTGTTTCTAAGAGTCTCTCATGTTGGAAGCAAATTAAACTATATTCAACTGTTTCCGACAAAAGTTAAAACATGAAAATCTGAGTTTTTTCCATTAGAATTAAACCTTTAAATATAGAGTTGAGTCAAGCGCTTGTCTATGTTATCATAACTAATAACAATTTGTTGGGCGAAAAGTAAAATTTTTATTGTCTATTATGTATTCACGCGCATCACATTTATCTCATGCCGAATTTGCATACACTCTACAAATCTTTCTTTCTCTCTCTCTCTCTCTCTCTCTCTCTCTCTCTCTCTCTCTCTCTCTCTCTCTCTCCCCACTTCTTTTCATGTTTCTCTTTTAAACTTATTTACGAATAGCTCTTTTGTTTTGTTTCCCTCAAGTGTTGCATTAAATGATTATTTGATGCTTAGAAAATACAAGAATGTAACAAAACTCTAATCTCTTGAAGTATAACAGAAAATTCGAAGTCATTGTTTGCATAAAGAAGTTTAATATATTTTTATTATTTATGCATTTTTTTTACCGAATGAAAATAATTTCCAACATAAAGAATACTCTTCTCTATTCAACAAATTAATTATACTTTTTGTTTACTAAAATTTTAATTATGATGAGAAAAAATATGCAATGAGAGGAAAACTTTCAAACTTAAATTTTTAGTCAATATATATTTTTGTGGTTTATTTTGATGCAGATGTAAAAGTTTGGGAGCACTTCGTTTGGTCTAAACTCACTTTGTCTAACCCTGTTTTTAATCCCCTTGATTACTAATTCTCAAAAAATTATCCCATTTTAAAATACGAAAATAAACTAAAATCTAAAGAAATTAGATTCTAACTTAAAAGCTAAACTTAAGATTAAATACCAGAGCTATCCTTAAAAATAAACTTCAAACAAAATCCCAACATTAATTGACTTACATTCACTTTTGAATTTTCATTGAAATGCTTTTATTAATTTTTCTCAATTATAATGAATAATTCACTCTATTTTATCGAAACTACTAAATCAATTGATTCAACAGTTTATGATAAAAAGAATATTTCTTTGGGAGGAAATGATTATTGCAATTTAGATGCAGATAGAAGTTGTAATTGATAAGCAAAGATATGATTGTGTTTAATTAAAGTGCTAATAGACAATACGATGAACTGAATTCAATTTTCCATTGAATTTTATGATAAACTTGCAAAATGAGTATTTCAAAGACTAGAGTAATTCATAATTGCATTCAGGGCTCAATTCATTTTAAGGGTAGTGAAACAGGTTTTTAGATCATATGAATTTAGACGAAGACAGTTTAGACCAAACGAGGTGTAGCCAAAAGTTTTCATTAATAAGAATTTTACGATATTGTAAAGTATTATACCTGAAGTCATATATCCTAAAAAAGTAATTTTTCATTTGGAGTGCCCATCAATTTAAATTCTATTATAAGTATCTTTTTATTACTAAATGAAATGCAACAATTATTTGTGAAAAATATAAGAAAACACTAAAAATATGTTCACAAAAGTTTAACCCAGACTTTCCCTTACCCTAAATCTACATCTCATATGTATGTGTTTGTATGTGTGTAAGAAGAATCGCTAACACATCTTTGGTAACATTTGGCAGCCATGACTAATAATTATATATGGCTTTAATGTATGGCATCTCAAGAGTTTGAGTTTCGCCTCTCCACTCTTCTATCAAAGATGGTTCATATGAGAAAAAGAGCCGTTGCTCTGTTGGGTGTAGTTTTGCATTAGTTCCCTATTTTGTTACCTTTCCTTTTTATCGCATAGTCTCATATCGAACAATACCAGTACTTGAGGTTTAGCCGAGAAGAGACCCGACTGATAGTCTAGCTATCGATACAATAGCGCACAAATGTGTTCTCTATTGTAAGTTATTTTGTGGTATTTCCCTTTTCTGCTCGTCTGACATGCACTTTCTTTCTTTCAATGTCTTTCTCGTCAAATCATTGTTTAGCCGAAGGCATCGTTTTAATGGGAAAGTTTTTTATATGAATGTTTCTCTCAGTTAGATATGTTTTTTGTTATAAATGTTCAAAATAAGAGTCAATAACAATCGCCGTTATGTTCACACAACAGGTCCAATCACAAACGTGCCAATTCATACATCTCTTATTTTCATATATTATTCAATTTTAGAATCAAAAGGTTTCGCGAACACCTTTAAGCTATATTTTCTACAGAAACGCATACATTATAAGAAAATTTTAATTTACATAAAACATATTTACAGAAAAGATTAAAAAGCAAACTTCAATATTTTTTTAATTTATTATTACAATTCTATTTAATTTTAATCAATATAATGACAAAATTTCGAATGAAATAATTATAAAAAGCGTCGATTAAAATTTGAAAAATTAAGAACAGAGGCATATTTTAAAACTTAATTTTGATATATTCTGTGTAATTTATGATTAATATTATAGACCTCAAAATTTTGAAGTTTTCTATATATTTCAAAATTACTGTGTCTTATGCTCTTAAGATTGAGTCTAATTCTTGAAATAATTACGTATTTAAATTGAAGATTGAGTTTCATATTTTTAACTCTTAGAATGTAATGCTAAATGTGGTGCGAAACTGTCGTAATTATGTGGAGTTCCTGTTTCATACTTTTTCACATAATATTACTATCAAATTCCGTATTTCCCAATTACGGATCAGATAGCAAAGCATTAAAGCAATGAAATATTTGAGATTTTTTCATTATGTAATTCTTAGTATATAGAAATTGAGATTTGAGTGATTTTGTTTTTCTAAAAATTTTATTTGAAGAACATATTTATTTTGCAATGCATATGAAAAATTGAAACATCTTTGCACACAATGCTAATAATTTGATCCCGATTTCAATCCATCCTTAATCATAAAAATTGTGACTCTACTTGAAAGCTACCGCTCAAAGCAATAATGTTAAAACGAATGGCTATATTACAGTTCTGTGCTTTTATTCTCCATTTTGTCTTAGTATCATAAAGTTCACTGCATTTCTAGAGTGCAAATTCTAGTCAATTAACTTGTTGTGTGCTTTTCTTTAAAACTTTCATGTCCTTTCAAAGCCTTAAAATATTTTTTCATTCCATTTCTTTTTTCTTATCCTTTTAGCATATTTTTTTCTTCGTCAGAATTCATAACTTCAAAATTTATTACCAGATATTTTGCATGCATTTGCATATGATATAAACAGGAAGTTTAATTCCAAGTTTGATATCGAATGAATAGACCTTTAACTGATCGGCAGCTGATATCAGATTTTAAGTGTCAGATTATCGCTGCAGTCAATCGACAGTTTAAATATGTTTGCATATAATTTCTTCATTTCACTCACGAGTCTTTGTCCATGTCCTGTCTTTGAGACATTGCATACATATCTTTGGAGAATAAATCATTGACTTTCAATGATGTGCTTTCGAATTCAGTTCAATGTATTTTTTATTTTATGCATTAACTTATAATAACAGATATATTATGCTATTGTGTCGACGATAATGAGATTTAAATTCTGTGTGGGTTTTAGAAAATAAACGAGAATTAATATTCATTGAACTTAAGTTAGTCTTTGTTGAAATTTTAATTTCATTTCTTAAGAATATATTTATTTTAAAAGTGATTAAATTTTTTGTATGGGCAAAAATCCTTGAATTAAGTTGCATAATTGAAAACACGGATTTAAATAGGCATTTAGAACATCGGCTTAATATTTTTTCAGCTTAAAGCTCTTAAACTCATCATATTTTTACTAATTATCCATACTTTTTTGCAATTTAAAAAAATTATCATCAGTTTAGAACAAAAATTGCAAGAAACTAATTAAATATATTCAAAATTTTCAAATAAAAAATTCTTTAAACTCATGCGTTTATTCTAGTTAACAACTTATCATGAATTATTTAGAATTTTCTTGAAATTGATTACATACAACTCTAGATTTAGTTTAAATCAAACTGAGTTCTTAACAATAAGACTAAAATATCTTTATTTATGAGCACAAAAATATTTCAAACAAAAATGGGTCAAAAGTTTTGTTTCAATTTATACTTTTGAGATTTAATAAAAGAATACTCACTCAACTACTGTTACCACTGCTTCAATACAATACATTTTATTTTTTTTTCAATTGAATTTTCTAACTTTTTATTTTGGAGCTGTTATTCATTTTTCAAATTTCATTTTAATAACTTATGAACCAAATTAATCAATCTTTATGGAGTCATTTTTATTTCTACAAAAAGTTTCATTTTAATTATTTAAAGAAGAATTATTGAAAATTGTTTGATAAATTGATAGATTGAATCAATATAAAAATTAAAAGTATTAATAGAAATTTCTAGAAATTAATGTTCCAATATTTCTAAACTTTATAAAACTAGAACCAGAGCCGAAAAAAAATTCAACTCTAAACGAACTGAACCAAACCAAATGGTACTATAGTCATGATTACTAGAAATTAATATTTTTGTAAAAACATCAAAGAAAAGAGTTGATTGATTTGGTTGATTCTTATTTCATTATTTGGTCAAAAGACATGCGAATCC
>JAQFZT010000401.1:0-26420 GCA_034696325.1 Camisiidae sp. | reverse complement strand
TCAATTTTGGCTTTTGGGCATAGGGGTGTTCACCACACCGTAGCCCTAAGTGTCATACATATTTGGATTGAGCTCATCCAGCTGAGTCTATTCATACAATAATTGATCATATTTGACCAGTGTTTAATAGAAGTATGGAATATTAAAAGTCGTGTTTAAAAGCCTAAAAAAGGTTTGTTTTACTTGATTCTATTTAATTTTGATTGACTTGACATATTTTATGTATTAAACAAATGAAAAGTATATTTTTAAGGCTTTAAAACACAGATTTTAATACTCTATACTTGTGTTAAACACTGGTCGAATATGATCAATTATGGTATGAATGTACTCAGCTGGATGAGCTCAATCCAAATATGTATGACACTAAGGAATACAGTGTCGTGAACACTTCTAGCCCGAAAGCCAAAATTGAAACATCACTTTTTTAATTCCTTATTTCTGGTGTACACTGTATATTGTAGTCCAAACTGGGGGTTCCCAAATCGTGGGTCACGGCTCCAAAGATTCCTTTTTTATATAACTATAAGAGTAGTATAATATTTTACTGAGTTTAAAAGGCTCATCTAAAATATTTGAATATTTTGTAATAAACAATTAGGAAGAGGACAATTTACAGTACAATTAAATAAATGAAGAACAGCAGAAGTCCCATTCAAATTCAATAGGAATTATGCTGTTCTTTGGGAACAGCCTTCAAATATATAATTTTCTTCATGAGTAAAATCCCGGGAATTTTGATCAAATAAATGTATAAACACGAAAATCATATTAAACTTTTTTTACTCATTCTTGTGAAAACAAAGATAACAACTTATTATATACTCCTTATAGTATATTAAACTATAGTTCAATTTTTCAGATGAAAATGTTTTATATTTGGAAACTTAGAATGCTGTGATGCAGTTAAGACGCTTATATCAAATGTTCATATTTTCATTGATACTTATATTTCTTAAGCTCTTGAGATAGATATTATTTTTACTAAGTCTTTCTTTTCGTCGTTCAATTATATAGCTCTAATTTAATTAAAAATGATTTTAAATCAAAAGTTTTGCTTATTAACTGTTTAAATAGGTCGCACCATTTTATCGACCTTTGGTTGGTCGCAAGAAAAAAAGGTCAGGAGCCGTTAGTCTAAACTACAGTAGTATAGAACATAATCAAAGCTTGAGCTTAAGTTGGGCTAAGCTGAGCTCAAGCTAAATCTCGAAGGATTTCCAATAAGCTCAAGCTTACAGCTATGTCTGAGCTTCTGTCTGCCCAAGTTACTTAGAAAGAAACGCAAAAGTATTTTGATTTTGAAGTGTATTTGTAATAATTTGATAAAATAGGCAGTGGCCAAAGTGAAACACCTAATTTGGATCCTCTAAAGCATGAATCTCGTGGAAAGCGTGTGAAACAAGGAAAATCACACACATGGGATAGGAATGAATCCAGTCAGTAACATCATTACCTGCTTTCTCATCATAAGTTATTGGAGTGAATCCATGATTTTGTGGAGAGAAAGAGTGTTAAAGTGTAGAGTTATGTAACTCACAAATTTTAAAATAACAATTCAGTACTAAATATTCAATTCAATTTAGCCCAAATTCAAGTGATTGAGAGCTTGAAATAGTTCTGATTCTCATGCAAATAAACATTTCATTGAAAATATAACTCCTTTCTAAGCAATAACTTCTAGTTTATGATTGAGTTGAGGAGTCTGTGCCCATTCGGTTCCTGGTTTCGCCTGTAAATGGGATATTGAGGAATATTTCTCATTAAATCATTAAGATGTTTGAACTTCAAACTTCTTTGGGCCTTAAATTTGAATCATACGAGTAATCTTTTTGAAATAAAAATACAAGTTGTGAATGCAAAAGTCTAATATTTTTTACAATAAGCTTAGGGTCATAAGCTCGAAGCTCAAGCTATAGCTTGCCATGGAAATTAAGCTCAAGCTCTCATAATATAGCTTATACTCTTCACTAGTCTAAACATAAGAGTTTCTGATTCAATATGTAAGTAGATTTAGATTATTAAAATTGTAAGAATTATAAAAATTAGATCTTAAAAAATAAATATTTTAATTAAGCCGAACGTTTTCAATCTAAACTAAGATCATCTTCAGGATTAAACAGATGTTAAAATTGTGAAAATATAATAAAATTTTATAAAAAAAAATTTAAAATAAGAATCTATAAAAATCCATTAAACTTTAATTTTTTTTATTTTAAAAATAATGCTGAAGAGCGTGAATAAAGTGAATGCTATACGTTATGTATCACTGATGAAGACTTTATAAGAAGTCGAAAGCGCTTGGACTCAAATATTTATAAATTATTAATTTAACATTATTTAATAATTAATAAAAGCTTTTCACTAAGTATTGAGAGTTTAAGAATTGATTTAACAAAAGAAATTATGAAATATTTTGAATTAAGAGAGAAATTTTGCAAAAACTTATAATAATAATCAATAGTTTCCGTTGCTTTGCAACTCATATTTGAATTTGAATTAATTAAGAATGATTCACATTATTAAGCGTAACTATAATTCATTAGAACCTATTCTTTAATAACTTCGATACAAAAATACCACAATTTGAAAGGTGACTATAGAAACGTTGGACATCTTTTCTCTGACGACAGTCTAATTCTCTTGAGTCTTAAAAACGTGCCTTTATATCAATTCTATTGAATCGGAATTAATTTATTCGTAGAAGTTTCTCGACATAAAAACAAAAACTATATTTGAGTTGTGCATCCCTGTAGTTACTGAAATGATGTGAAAAGCAAGAAGTTAAGCAAATATTATGATGCCCTTAAATGAAAGGCAGTCTATCCTTAAATGTCAAACTCTATTTGAGAAATTATTCTTACTATATTCGTGAAAAGTAGGTTTTAAAATCTCGTTTCAACTTCAATGATCTCAGAAATTATAATAAAGTTTGTATCCAATTTATTTTATTCAAAAGATGTACTTTTCAAGCCTAAAAATATCGATAGAGTTCAACTTACAAGAAATATTCAATTTAATCAAAATTTTGACATATATTTTCTAAAACCTTTGATAAATATTCTCTCATAAAACCATTAAAATAGTTTTTAAAAAAAGATTAATCTTAATGGTAGTATCTAGTGATGAATTTGTTGATCTTTCCGTTAAGAAAACAGCTCTACAGTAATAAAAAGTTCAAATTCAACGTTTAGTTTTCGATCGATTTTTCCATCTTATAAGAGTTTCAAAGGATTGAAGGTTAGATTATTTTTGGGAACCACAGGGAACAACCGCAAAAACAAATTCAGTGAAACTCGCTTTATTTACTTTCACTTTTTTGCAAAATTTTTTATTTTCCATTTTTGAACAAAGTTTTACTTTCTTCAAAATAATAAAAGATATTATTATTCAAGAACTGTATCAATATCTATATATCAAAAGAATCTAAATTCATATCTAAACAAAAGTGACTCCGTGTTAGCGCTGTGAAGCAATAAATTTACATTAAATTTTTTAATTACATTATTCAATGGTTGAGGAATCAGGAATTTATTTGATAAATATCTCTAAATTATGTTTTTATAACTTTTGCAACACTTGAATAATATTGAAATTGAGAAATTTTTCGGCAACAATTATAGTATTGGCTATGGATGGATAGACAGAAAGTTAGAATTTTCATGTAAAAAATTCGATTACTGGCACCGAAAAATCAAATTAAAACTTAAATAATCTAAAGCTGTCATTCGACTGTTTGCTGGATATATTTGCAGCTATGATTGAGTGTTGCAGAGAAGAGTCTCTTTTAAGTTAGTTTAAAACTGATTATTGACTTACTCTGATTATGGTTCGACTTGTATTTTTCAAATCATTGATTACTTCAATTTTGAGTAGTGGGAAAAGTTTAATTTTAATCAATTTGATTAATGCTTCCTCCCATTGATAACCAGAGCTGATCCATGAGCTATTAATAGTAGGCCACCCGCCAATATCTTCAATCACTTCTACTAATGGCGAATATCCGATTAAGTTTCTATTGGCTATTGTGAAGAAATTTTGATATATAACTCATGTTATGTTGAATTTGCTAATAATATTAGATTACTTTGATTGATGCATCCATGATAAAAGTTATAGAGTTTTCCGATAGCTTTAGGGCCACTTTCGTTGATTGTTTTATTTTCTAAAAGCTCTTAAAACATATTATTGTGTTATTTTAATTTTGAATGCATAAGAAACTATAGTCATTCGTTACTTCTGAGTTGATTTCGCATGCCATATGACAATTTATAGAAATGACTCCACCCGTCAATGTATGCCGGGAAAGGGTGATCTTCTTGCCATTTTCCACACGTAAATTTGTAAAAATCATCGCACGGGTTCACAGATAAGTCCATAGAACTGGACATATATCCAGCTATTCAATGGTTTAGCAAATCAAGAATAAGATCAACAAAGTTGACAGCGATTGAACGCTTGGGAAAACTTTTCTCTCTAAAGGACTTAACAAATACTTTTATAAACTAACATTCGAAATAAGATCACAACTGAGTTACATAGCCTTCAAAATTAAAAAATAATCCGAAATTTTCATCTGAAAGTTTAAGCTAAAAGTTGGAGCCTTTTTGTACTTTTTATATAATTTTCATCCATATAATCATTGAGCGTAATGTTTTGTTATACTCTTAGCTTAAAATTGAAGATAAAAATGTTTATAAGTTATTGGGAAATTTGAAGGCTGTGTGACTCAGTCAGTATAAAATGTTTGTTTATAACTTTTAGTATTCTTAAGCCTTTAGAGAGATTTACTGAAGTACTTCTTCCCCGCCAGTGTTCAATTTAACAATAAAATTTTATTAATTCTTTGAAAAGGGATCGAAAATTTACCTGAAAGGACGCATTCATTGCTCAAACAAACATTGCTATCATCTTCTATATAAAAAAAAGTAATTTAAATAATTTTTGATTCTTTATCTTTGAAACAGAGCTGTTGAACAATGTTATGGTTTTCTTATTTACTTTAGTGTTTGTAATAAATAATTTTTTGTTAAAGTTTAATCTTATCCTCATATTGTAAGTGATATGAGCTATGTTTAGTTACCTTTGGCCGACACAATTACGACAATGAGCGAAACCGTTAACGCTGTTACGAGTATGCTTAGAATGGAAGCCAGAATAATCAGCTTTTTTGATGAACTCCTATGGAGTCAAATTTTAGTAAATATTTCAAACTTATTTAAACAAGATTATTGATCTATTCTTCGAGTCACATATACTTTTCGTTAGATATGGTTAAAAATATCCAAATTTTTATTAAATTCCTGACATAAATATTTGAAATCTCATAAATGAGAATTCAGAATAGTGTGGAAGATTCACTTCGCAAATCAATCGCACATTTTGAGCTCTATAATGAGCTATGTATGAGCCTAATAATGAAGGAGATTTTCTACTTGGATTTACAAAATTGATATGCATTCAGATAATACTCCACGTGAACACTAGAAAAAAGAATTTGACACCTTCTTAGGCAACAGATAACATGTTAATACATATGTTAATGTAGTGAAATGGGTGTCTAAAGAGTGAAGTGTGTCTTATCCTTTTTCATCTGAAGCTTATTTATTTGTAAAGCCTAAAGGTTTAAATCAAAGAAAGTGTCAGATTTTTTAATCTTCGTGACAGCGCAAACATTTAAGCTTAGATTTTAATTAAGACTTCACAGTAAGTTTCAAAATAATGAAACAATAAATCATTCATGCAATAAATGAATGAAATCACAAACAATTTCTGCTAACAGTTCAAAACTTACGGCTCTTTTGAATCCATTTCAATACTTTCGCTGTTATGAGGCTCTAAAGGAATATAATGCGTTTTAATACTTTTCATCATTTATTAAAATAAAGATTTATATATTTGTTATTTACAAAAAATTCATCAAATACTAAATATTCGGTATCCATTTTGAATCCATTTATCAAATAATACAAGAGAAACAAATGTTTATTAAAGGCAATTAAATTTAATTGTTTTAATTAAACGATAAGATTATTAAGAATGAAATAAAAGTCATGAAACTGTCATAAAAAATTGTTTGAATATATGAGACATTCATTTATTAGAGAAGAGTATTTTAGTTATGAAATGATAAGATATCTAACATTGAAGGGATTAACTTAAATGTCAATTGGTTTACGAGTATTCTTTCTCACGCATGAGTTTATTTTGAAGTTAATCCCATCGGGTCTGATGTGCACTACGGATGACTCTTATTAATTGCTATTCAAACAGTGGTTTAGATACCATAATTGATATGACATATCTAGATCAGAACACTTTATTCTGTCAAACATTGACGACAGTTTTCTCTTATTGATTAGAAAATCCTATCAAAATAAAGGTGATGTATGTTTATAATTATAACCTTTTAATATGATTGGATGGATCAAACATTGAGTTCATATACGTTTCAAATTCTTACCCATTTTCAAAAAGTCTATATTACCATAAATTGAAGTTTGAGATATTCTTAATGACACTTCTCTCTTAATCATCTGATTATTCTTAGACCCAATAAATTTATAAGAACTTAAGTATAACTTCAAATAAATGAACCAGATTTGCATCAACTCTTGAAAAAACAGAGCCTTCAATCTAAAAATATATGACGAAACAATATTTGTTGATCATATCATTGTTATATCGACACTTGAAAGCTACCGAATAATAAATAGCTACTGGTTGTTGTCATTATCGCATATCTATCATAATTGATAGAAAGGCATAATTCTATTATTCAAAATGTTTCAGGTCTTGTCATCTTTTCGAAGATTTTATAAAGCTTATCATACATTTAACTCATATTTAAATAATACATTAAAGAATCTCATCATTTAAAATCATTGGTAAATAATTTGAATGCTTAGTTCAATAGATATCTTCTGAAATGAATGTCAATTAATTTGGAATTCCCCTCAAGGATTCTAATGGACTTAAATAATGGAATAAATGCTCATGAATGCAGCTTTATATAGGTTGTTAAGAATATTTCTCAGTTATTTCATGGATTCAGTCAATCTTAACGAAGACTTGATCAAAATGTCTACATATAAAATAAATGACTTTACATTTTTCCAAATAAAAAAAATTATGATTGAATTATTTTTTCTGATAAACTTAGAATTGTTCGGTAAATTGTTATACTTTTTTACTGGTACAGTAAAACCTTGATACAGTATATTGAATTGTTGGTTTTTATTCACTATATCGAGGTTTCACAATAAAGAGATTAACTTTTTCAATGAAAAATTTGATTCCTTTTTTAACTGATAAAATATTATGAAAATCAGTTTCAACAAAATAATCGAGGATTGATTTATTAAAAAAAATTGTTTTATTTTAAAAATTTGATCTCCAAACCAATTTAAAGATAATTATAATAAGACATTTAATAATTTTTCATCAAAAATATATTTTCACGAGAATTAATCGTAATAATGTTAAGAATATTCAAGTTATTTATGCATTCATGTTTTGAAAAATTTATTTTGCAAAATATAATTAGGGCCAGATCTCCAGTTTTCACCTGGAATGGGAACTTAAGTGTCTAGTTTTGGGTATTTTCCTATATAAGGAAAATTCCTATTTTGAAGGAAGTTTTTTCGAAATTCAATCAAAAGTAAAAATTTTTTACTATTTCTCCAAAATTTCTATCCAAAAAAAAAATAATTAGTTTTGTTGAAGTATTAATATTTTATTTACATAGATCTAAAACTAAATAGGAATGCAAAAAAGCTAATTATATTTATTAATAATATCCATGAAATATATTGATAACTTCACCCTAAAAAGTGTTTGATTTTAAACCTCCAGTTTTGAGTTGAATGAAAAGTTGCAGACCTAAACATAATTGGGTTTACTATAAAGAGATTCACTATATTGAGGTATAACTGTATATCTGAATCACTAACTTTTAAGACGAATATTGCGTTTTTGCTGAAGTAGAATTTTGTTATTCAAATGAGAAAAGTTTGATTTGACTTTTGAAATTGATTAAATGTTTTTTGTTTTGGAAAAACAACGTTAACTTATAAGACTAAAAAGCAATACAAGATATCTCTAACAATAACATATAGGTATGGGATGTAGCCTTTGGTAGTGCTTAAGACTAAAAGGAAGACATATTATAAGAGGTATTATAAGAAATAACAATTATTAATCACTAATACTTTATTAATTAATAATAGGCCCTAGTATTAAGTGATGTACTCTTTAGTGTTCACATCATAACTGCATATAGGTTTGGCAAATTAAGCGTCAAATCTTTTATGCGTAATAATTTTACGTGAAATTCTCTAAAATCTCTAAAATTAGTGTAAAATTTATTTTATTACAAGTTTATTATTATATTAAGTAAAAATTCTTATTAACTTGATCTCCAGCATCACTACAGAGAATATCCATAATTTACTTAAACAATATTTCTTTCTGAATTCACATTAATGCATATTTGCCTCTTAACTAAATGGGATTTCATTGAGTTTCTGTCGTCAAACAGAAAATAAGTGAAATTGTTGTTTAAAATTTGCATTAAAATTAAAATTGTGGACAGTGGTCGTTGGTTCCCATCTTTTGGATAAATAATAGTGTGTTTAGAGAAAAGAATTTGACACTTAAATGCTATTTTAGACCCACTTTGTGTAATTTTACGTAATATTAGGCGTAATTTTGCCTGTAATATTCTCGTAATTACGTCATCATATTTGAAACTGCGTGTAATTTACTCCTGGACTCGCATTATATTTAGTCTTAAATACCTATAAGGCATACAATCATTGATTATTATGCGTAAAACCTATAATTAGTGTTTTTGAGAGGCTATAATATAGGTTAAACTAATAATTAGTTGGATATAAGTTGTAAGATTATTGTTTAGAGCTATGGCACTGGATTATTACATTTTTAACGCTTCATATATTCATGATAATCAATACTAAAATGTGAAAGTATTGAAAACTTCTTATTGTTAACATTAATAATAGTCATTATTCGTTAATATATGAAGACTATTGAAAATTCTGTAGATAAAAGTTGAAAAGATAAGGAATCCAACAGAATATTGTGGCTTAAGTTTAGAACTTTAAATTATTGATATCTTATATTAACTCTTAGGCCTATAAGTTCATGTTACTTTTCTAACACAGAGAATATTTTACTCACGTATATGACTCAATCAAAAAGTTATCAAAAACATAGTTTAAGCTTTTATTAACTTTTCAAAACCAGTTTCTATTTTGAAAACAATGATGAGATTTATCAAATTATAGTTGATATTTGGCTTTTCACTCAAATTTCAACATCCTTTGAGTCAAACACTGAATCAGTAGTAAAACGTTTGTCTCATGAATAGAATGAGATGAAAATTTGAATAATTTTCAACCATATGTGTTATTTTTAATTAAGAAAACCTCTTAACTTTAGCCTTAACTTTAACCTCTTAACCTCTTAACTTTAGTTTTAATAGTTATTGAAAGTTCAAACTATTAAACTATGGTTTTCACAACTTTTATATTAGATACAGATTTAAGAAAAGCTTAGAAAATAAATGAACTCAAGATGAATGATTGGTTCTTATGAAAAATGATTGACTGAGAACAATTCAAATCAATATCATTGAATAATTAAATTTTGCTCTACTTTCTCACAAAAGAATTCAATCAAAATATCATTGAAATTTTCAGAACAAAAGAATTATTCATGAGAATAAGCTTCAGATTATATTTTGTTCAAACACACGTTCCCTCAGAGGAGTCTAACGATACTAGTGATCAGTAACGGGTCTCGAGTCTCAATCGAAAATTTTCTTCTTGAGTCTCGAAATTAATTTCTATGAATTGATGAAAGTATTGCAGGAAAAATGTTGACTTAAAATCTAACTTTGAAAGTTTTTATAATAAAAATTAGATTAATGAGCTTGTATTTTTGAATAAAATTGCAAATACCTAATGTAGAACAAGTTTAAATGCAACTAAACATTAAGAACTCAACAATTAAAGCTTTTTAAAAAATCAAATTTTAATCATTAGTTAAGACTCGAGAACTTCATTTCTCAAAAATACCGACCACTACTTTAATGCATAATCATAGTCAGGGATGAGTGAAGAGATTATTTTAATTGAATTGATGTTCAACTAGAGAAACACTATCAATAACTAACTTAATCTAAACTATTATTAAGTTACCTATCATTACAATTACTATATATATATATATATATTAATAATTATTTATATAAAATATGTTTATCCTCATCTGTTTCCGTTAACTTTTAAGTTAATAAATATTTAATGAGAACTTTAGTTATTAGTTATTTAAGTTGAAAATTTAATTGTGAACTTCACTGCTGTGCTCACTTTAACATGGACTGTGACCATTGCAGACATGGCAACTTAATTTTTAACTCAAATAATTGATTTATTTTATGTAAAAATTTCATTTAATAATATTTAGCACTCAAAAATTATTTAAATATTTAGCACTCAATGCAGTCTTTAGTTGACTGTTTTGAATGCATACAAATTTTTCAAACATTATAAAGTTAAAAAATAGACAATTTTTTAGAGATTTTAGAGATTTTTAATATAGATTCGTACTGTCTTTTCGTCCGTAGCCAACAATACTTCAATTGTTGCCAAAATATTTCTCAATTTCATTATTATTAAGAATTCTATTGTTATCAAAAAATAATAAATTTGATAAATTCCTATATTATTGAAGCATCAAATCGTTACGTAAATTATGTGGAATTTAATTCGGAGGTCTTTATCGATTAAATTCACAATTGATTAACTATTACTACACCAAGAGTTATAATCCAGTCTTGTTTAGATATGAGTTTAGATTATTATCCTATCGAACAGTTCTCGAATAATAATGTTTTACTATCTTAAAAAAAGTCAGAAATAAAAATATCGTATTCTTTACTGATAAAAATTTGAATTTCATGAGAAAAGTAGCAATAATTCATTTGAGTTCACAGAAAAATTTAATATTCTTGAGTCAAATTTAATTTAAAGAAATTATTCTCTAATCTTCATTGATATGAAACTTTGCATTCATTTTGAGTATCTTTTGTTAAAAATGGATTATAATTTGATCTGAAGTTCATTCTAGGATACAGTTTAATAAGAGAGAAGTATTGAAATCTGATTAAATCTATGAAAAATGATCTGCTGTGAAGTCACAGTGATATGAAATGATTATCAACAATAAAAGATCTTATTCTTTCGTTTCTTTATTTACAGAGTACTCAATACTTATTATTAATATCTACAGAATATGATGAACAGAACATTTTAGTTGAGTATTGATTTTCGTGAGGAAAATCTGTTGCTCAAAGGCATACAACGCAAGCCATTAAAGTCTATTCAAGGTTTGTCTGGTTTTTATTTTTTGACTGTTTTAATCAATTTAATTCACTAAATATGTAGTATTTTAAATCTCAATTTTCATCATGTTCTTAAAAATATAAGTTTCATAAGAGATATCAAATCAGATAATAATTTTAAAACAATTTTTACAAAACTATAACATAGTAAAGGACTTGTATTAAATTCCATGAAAAGAATTTTTTTTTTATTTTATCTTATAATTTGTGAAAAATTCTTTTCATATTTAAAAATTATGATCTCAATTGGGGTCTCTTATGAAACTTACATTTTTTAAAACATGATGAAATTTGATGATATAGTCGAGTAATTTTTTCAAAGAACTTTTATTGAAGAAAAATATTTCTTAAATCTTGAAGAGAAATGAACCTTAAATTAGAAATATTTTGAGAAATAAAAAACTCACATCTCTAACATTCTATACTTTTTATTTCTGACTGAACTTCTGATGAGAATATAATAATCCTATTTTTTGTTGATCTTCAAGATTTTTAAGCCTTACTAAAAATATCAAAAGTCAATATTTTTAAATGATTGAAAGAGATAAAAAAATAAGCCTTAATTTTTGCGTACATCTGATTTTTTCTATTCTAAAAAATGATTGGATTGCATTAATACAGATATTTTAAGTTTATTTCAATGACTCGGGATTATCTTCGAGTTCATGTAAAGTATTAATTATTTTTATTTATGATAACCAGATATGATTGAAACAGGTATAAACATTAAGGTCTTGTTTCCTGTCCTGAACAGCTCATTCCGTGTCATTGTATTCAACCCTTATTGATGACTAAATGCATATCAATCTACGATTGTATGCATATATTATGCATATAAGACTCAGTTATTAGGAGTCAATAAGCAAGAGATATGTGTCTCTCATAAAGAGTAAATGATTCTATGAGCACATCATATTAGGCTTATTAGCCATTCATTTAAATAAAAGTATTTCATACATTATATGACGTGTCCTTAGTCTGAACCATTCCTAAGCTCTATTTAAATCCTACGCTCTCTTATTCTACTTTATTCCTAATTTTGAAAACAACAAATTATGCATTTTGTGTGATGATTAAGTATTGTTAAGACTCAAAACTAGTGCTGAATAAATGATTTTAAAATCACGTTAACATACATATACACTCAATCAAACATAAATGTTGGACAGTTACCTAAAACCTAAAACTGATGGAGCGTCTGTTGGCAGGCTTGAGGGGTAGTTTTCTATCAATTTTACATATAAATACATGTGCGGTCACTAAAACTGCGTTTGTTTTTATAAGTATTTGGATAGAAATATGAATAGTCCCTTAGATACCTCTGTCCGCATCCCATTACTCCAGTTGCTTAAGAACATTCTCTTACTGTATAGGCCTAACAAGTAAAAAAGCCATTTGATAAAAGTTTTAAACTCGAGCCATAAAATATTGTTAAAATTCTAACTCTTGTCAATCGATAAGTTTGGGAAAATACATATTACTGAGAGTCAGAACTTTAAATCATTAATTGATTAAAAATCTTTAGTGATAAACAAATGATGATTATTATTCTGTACTAAGTTATAAACTTATGTCTATAGAATGGTTTAAAATCTTTAACATCTTAGTATTGATTGGAATTAATAATTCAATGCGTTAAGGACTTTATCAGAGGCTCTTGTTTTTTAATGTGAGGCTGACTGAGCCAATGATTCTGTAAACTGAGAAATGCAAAAGAATTTGAGTAGATTCTATTCAAGCTTAAATATGTGTTGAATCTATGCTCGGGTATTTGAAAAACTAACTTTGCATATCAGTGGTTGGCACCTAAACTCGTTTGGCACGATTAAATATAAGAGGCAAATTGTGCACATTATTTTAAATTTACTAAAAATAACTAGTTTTTTTTTAAGAATTATTAAACTTTTGCTACACTCCCTTCCCGAGAAATTCTCATGGCTCTTAATTGATACAAGATTGTTAGAGTATTCATCAATTCAAAAAGGCTTTTAAGTTCCCAAAAGTTTGAGGGATCCAGAAAAAGCGGTTCATCCTGCGAGCTTTATGCCAACCACAGTCATGTAACATTGATATTTTGATTAAAAGATTAAATTATTCTCTTTTTATAACCTTCATAAAAGGTCAGGCTCAGGATAACTTCACTGACTCAGTTTCTTGGAATTTAGTCAGGCTAATACTTGTGGAACAATTGCGGAAATGCTTTTGACTCAAATTAACTCAATAATTAAGTTAATCATTGATATCTCAAAGAACTTGTTCTACTTTAAGGCATATAAGTTTTCCAAAACCAAGAGCGAATGGTTCAAATAAGGTGACCACATCTGATCAAGCCCAAATCAGGACAAATAAAAGTAAGGGTTCCTCCTTACCAATATTTTGGGAAATATCATATTCATTTTTAAAGTATTTAAATTCTAAAAGGTAACAATAAAAGTAGTGTTATTTCGCTTAGCTTAAGACTAAGATAAATATAAAGTCATGAAATCAATTGTCTTATGGCTAAGACTAAGTCTGACAAATGAAACATTTAAATAACACATTGGCTATGATAATGATTCCAATGAAATTATTATTAAGTATATATATATATGTGTGTGTGTATAAATAATGTATAAATAATATATATAATGTTTGAGTTTAAAAATATGATTAGAATAGACTATAAAAGTGCATTTTTAAATTTATTACTTAATACTTAATTTATATTATTAAACGTGTTTGAATTTTTTTTGTGAAAAAATTGTCTCTTAAACCAGAGTAGTTTTGAACCCTACCCCATACTTTGAGATTTCTTGTTCCTGGACCACATCTGTGATCAAATCTGAGGTTTCATTTAGTTCATGTATGAATTTATTCCTTTTAAAATTCACAAATCTGAAAACCTTTAGAATATCAGAAATGATTAAATAATTGTATAGTTTTTCTTTTAATTCAAATATTGAACAGTTCTTTTGTTTGGAATCCATAACCATATGAAAATAAAATTATGTATTTTCAGTATAAAACCTTCGAAATCTAGAAAAAGGCTTAAAGATTGAGATCCAATCTAGACTCTGGACATGAAATCTGAACATGTGGTAACCCTAGCTTTAAAATGATTCCACTACTTCAAGTAAATAGGTTCCATAGTTTTTCATTATAGTCTTACTTTTCCTCTGGAAAACTTATCCAACACTACTCAAAACATGAATTCCTAAATTGGCTATTGAAATGTCTTCAAATAAGGTTTGTGTGCAGTTTCTTCAATAAAAAAGTTTCACAAGTAATACTTGGCTTTATTTCAAGCATTGTGAAACATGAAAAGCAATTTAATAAAACCATTCACTATTGTTGACTTATGTCACTATAAAGTTAATACTCTATAACATCAAAGCATATTGTGAAAGCATTACATTAACATGAATGAGACTCAAGATTAGTTGGGATTCTTGCGATGCTTTTATTATGTGAGAACGAATAATACTGTATTGCCTTTAATGCCTATTTTTTCTCGACTGTATCCAATTACTAAACACTATTACTCTATTAAATTGCTCTTCAAAATGCTAATTATTTTATTTTGCCGCACTTGAAACTTTAAATAACCCATAAATTTAGCATAATTTGCACATGTATTTTTGGTTGCAATCATGAATAATGTGTAGAGCTCGTGTTTTCGAGACTCAGTTTCTCAGATTTAGTCTTTCAAACTTATCTACTTTGAGACTCGAGGATTGTTTGGTTTCTTGACTTTTCAAATACACTAAAAGTGAATCAATTTTTCAAAGCTTTAAAAGTTATTGAATTTTAAATTAAAAAGTTGTTTTGTAAAACTTATATTTAATGGGGAGCGTTGCTGATTGGGTTACAGTGGCTGTGGGTTCAAACTCCGGCTGACTGCATCTTAACATAGATTTATTCCTGTTTTTCGAACTATACATCTCAGTTCGAAGATCAACGTGAAAGTTCATTATTAAACTGTTTTGAGACAATTTTCATTCAAAAACACGAATACAACTTTAGTTTTAAAATTTCAATAAAAAAAACTTCAAAATTAGATTCAAAGTTAAACTATTTTTCTGAAATAAGTTTAAAAACAGAGATAAAACTAACAGAAATTTATTTTGAAACTAAAATGAGTCTAGTCCAGGCTTCCCTGGATCGCAACTCGATGAAAATTTTTTTGACCCATAGCTCTAATAATGATTGAACTAATGTGAAAAAGAATTTCTTTATCAAATATACAAGTAGTTGGAATGGAATATAAATGAGAGCTTTTCAAAATTTAAAATGTGATCGGAATATACTTTCTCTCATTAAAATTGAAATCTTTTTAGTATTGCATTTATTTGAAATTACTATATATAGATTTTTAAAAATTCTTTCTAATTAGAAACATAATTACCTCCTTTGACTTCTTGAATAAACATAACGGATCACATACTCAATTAGGGATTAAATTTGTTAATTCAAGAATGTTCACTATATTAAAAAATATTGAACGCGTCTTAAATACTGTTTAAGATATTTTTGAAATGAGGCCGATATATAGGTGATAATTTATGAGAATTAACACGAACTATCAAACTATTAATAAAATATTGGATAGATTATTCTCTTAAAATTGAAAACACTACACTTGAAGTTTGGGCTAAGCATTAATTTGGAGAACTTTATATTGAAGATGTGCCGAACAGACACATTTTCCAATATAACCGTCAATTATAACTAATAAATTGAATCAGTTGAACAGCAAAATTTATAATACATTTTTTATCAATCAGAAACTTATAAGATTAATCAAACTTTAGTTTTCATTAAAGTTTTCATTTTCTTCTCAACTGTATTTTTTAATTGAGAATCAACTAAACCGCAGTTTGGCTCACCTCTACTTCTTGTTATAACTTTATTAGAGATAATATTCATTTATGATGATAAAAGTATGGTATATAGTGTTTATTTCAAATAAGTTGAAGTTCATTCTCTCACACGGAGAGGATTAAACAGTTGTGAAAAAGATTAGATGATATATGTTATGACATAATGTATATCTTTATTGCAAATAAATATTTATAGAAAATATTATTCTTCACGATTAATGATTATTTAAATAAGAATTGATTCTCACTATTTATCACCACAATAGACATTTATCTGTATTCATATTCATTTTTGATCCAACTTTACAATTGAAAGCTTTTGAGAATTCGTCAAAGTTCGAGAGCGTGCCTAAAACTCGAGCCTTTTCAGGGCTGTGTTCATCAGTATCGATTTGAGATGTGATGCCTAAAGGGCTTTTATGGGAACACCATATCTTTACAAAATAAATTGCATTCATCAATATATGAAAGTTAAAAAGAAAAACATTTCTCAGAAAAAAAAAATAAAATGAGAAAAAGATCTAAAACAGCTCTCATTACTTATTGAGAAATGTTTTCCTCTCTTTTTTATCTTAAATAAATTAAATTAAATATTTTATCTTTGAAGAAAACAGATCAATACATACATTAGCGTATGAAAGGAAAAATATTTGTTCGTGTGTGAAGGTAGACATTTTTCCAGGTAATTTATTAAGTCGATTGCGTTCCTTCATTTTTTGAAGTGCCTTTTGTTGAGTTTTATTGAATTGAAAATGAATAGAGGAAATTAGCACAAAGAAGGCATACTGTACTACTATTGAAACTGCTAGCGATGATTACTTGTCTTTCCTGCAAAACAAGTTCCATACAAAATGTATAGAAAAACATGTTATGCACGAAAGCATTTGATCGCTAGCAGTTTCAATAGTAGTACAACCCAATGCATACCCGAAATGCTTCTCTGACTCCTCCGTTATCTGCTATATTCTCTCCGAGAGTGTTCGTCCCATTAACCTGTTGAGGATACAAATATAAGCTCTTTTGTTATACAGTCAACCATTTAATTAAAAATAACTCAATTTCATCCCTTTTCAGCTATAATTATACATTAATTGTCAAACAGTATTTTTACCAAAAACTTTTAGCTTAAAATGATATACAACTATTGTAATTAAGAGTCAGAAATTTATATTTAACGAAGTCTTCACATCACAAACTTTGCTGCAGCAGTAATGCAGCGTAACTTTTGATAAACTTTTTTTTGGAAAAATTATTTTATTAGAATGGAAAACACTCTTTCAAATTTATAATCGTATCAAGACTTTAGAATCGGTCCCTAAAAAATGCATTAAAAGAAATAGATATAGTACAGTATCGTGAAAAAAGGTTTATTGGTTGTCGTCATCGTACTTTATGTTTTCTGGTTAGCTATTTTGAAAAGGCATAACTTCATACATAAACCATATTTAGTAAAGCCTCTTGTTTTTAACCCGAATGTTACCCATAAACCTTTTTTCACGATACTGTACTTATTGAATTTCTGTTACTTTCAATACATTTTTAGGGACTGATTCTAAAGTCTTGATACGATTATGAAATTGAAAGAGAACATGTCAATTTAATGCTTCATAACAAATACAAATACGATTTCAATGCAAATATTTAATATTCATTCGTTATTTCTTATAAATAAGAATAAATATTCATTTAGTATGAGTTCGAGCGAAAAGCTTTGATAATACAAATAATTCAAATTGAATTTCATTCAAATAATTTTGATTGAAAATGTCATGGGGTTGAAAATTGATTTGAAATTGAAATTTCGAAATAACAGACATAAGTTTAATTTACATGACTATTTTACATATCTATGAAGTAGAGGCATTTAAAACAAATAAATTAGTTTCAAATTGAAATCTCATTACTTTTTAATGAAAAATAGAATTTAAAATTAATATTGAAAGTAGTTTAGAGCGACCTTAATCATTCACTATCGAATTTTTTCTATTTACAATTCCTTTTGAAACTTTTGTTGGCGGATATCCAGGGCTGAGACTAACAAAATTGAATATTTTCCAGTTCTATAGTGACCCTGGAGCACATTTCTAATGCTTTCAAGTTTAAGAATAAACTTAAGTCACTATTTATGGGTATTTTTCGAAGTATTAATCTATTTTTAATAGACAATTTTCTCAAATTTCATCAAAAGTCTAACTTTTATATCACTTTTTCAAAATTTTGATTCAGAAAATTTTGGGGTTTGTTGAAGAACTTCATTTTTCATAACTTTAGTCTAGAATTGATTAGAAATGCAAAATAACGAAAGCCATTATTTGTATATAAATCTTTATATTTTGAGAGCTTCGACCCCAGAAAAAATATTTAATTCGTTCCTTTGATTTTGAACCCAGAAAAATGTTTGGTCCCCAATTTGATTTTGAACCTGAGTTACCAGGTGAATGAGAACTGGCAACACAACTTGAACCCTTTATTATATTTACTCCCTTTTACGTGGAGAACAATTGAGTTGTGTTAATAATAAACTCTATTTTCAATTCAAATAATAAGTCACAAAGTGTCTGTCACAAAGCAATATTCAGTAGAGAATTTTAGCTAATTTACAATTTAAACTAAAAGTTACTAATGATAAACATAGGACCACCACCTAAGTCAATAGATAAGCATTTTTCATTAATTTATTGCTCTAAACTTTGAGTTAACTCAAGTTTGACTCAAGTTTCTCCCAACAATCGGATGTGCAATACAAGTGAAATATTCATTTCAACTTAAAAAAAAGCTGTTTGAAAAAGAAGTGCTAAATATGTCTTCGAAAATATGTTCAAAAAATACAACTACGAATGTGGTGAAAAAATTGAACGTTGTGCTCAAGTCAAATAAAAGTAAGAATAAATAATAAGCTTTGAAGTGCCGAAATTGAATTGAGCTTCATTCATAAGTGAATAACTTATGAAGTTAAGGTCAATTCATTTATTAACTTAAGTGTTTCTAGTATTCGAAGAATCATTCATTAGTTGATAATTCATATAACTTTTAACTCGAGAAGTTTTTTAGCTCAAATAAGCATAACTTAATATTCTTAACTAATTAACTAACTGAACACCATCTGAACTCACTTCATGTGTAAGTTAAGGACTATTGTAGGAATAATTTTACTTCTGCTAACTTTCATCTCGAATCTCTCATTTGTTTCTGAATTATTTTATAAATAACATAAGAATATTGGAATTTTATTAATTTATTTTTAATAATATTTCAAGTGTGCAAAAAATTGAAATCAATGGTATAGTTTTCAAAATTGATTTTCTTACCATTTTTTTGACTCCATTGAAGCTGAACTTATTATATTGATCTACAAAGCATTTAGTTTTACTAATGAAAGTGTTTCTTGTGTTAGTGGTCCACCAATTGGCAAGATTTCCATTTTTATCGAAATTGCTTCCTTCATATTTAAATTAATTTTAAGATCAAGTGAGTCTTTATACTCAAAAAAATGTGTTTTTAATGTATCCAAATAGCGAAAGGGCTCATAAGAAATATTCATTCCAAGCAAAATATTGAGTATTGACTAGTATTGATCCAATTCCTACAATAGGAATAGAAAAATATCAAGAATAGGAATAGGAATCGAAATTAGAATTAGGAATCAAATCATCACTAGTATTGACATCGAATTATCGGAGGTCTCGAATGACTCATTAAACTTGAATTTATAAAAGATTTGAACAGATGAAAGACAAATTCGATGATATATCTCTTAATTGGAAAATTTGAACTATTTATAAAGTGATGCTTAACATGAACAAATCCATTGATTCATTATATCTAATTAAGCTCTGATTAAGCTCTGATTATTTTCTATTCTATGTATAATAAACAATAAAGTTTTACAATTTTCATCTCACGACTTCGAGACTTTATATTTTGCTTGGAATAAGTATTTCTTATAAGCCTCTGTATTTGAAAGACATGAAAAACGCATCTTTCGAGAAAAGCACTTAATATAAAGTAAATGAAACATATAATCATACTTACCAGTCGTGTCAAAAGCATGTGTGATTTCATGTCCTATTACGCTTCCAATGGCACCAATATTCGTGACTCTGAGTATAAAATAAACTTTCTCAACAATTCTATAAACAATATATTTTTTTAAACAGACATACAGTGAAGCATTGTGTTGGAAGAAAGGAAACTGTGCGATTGCAGCCGGAAAATCTATTATGTGAAAGAAATTTCATGAACCAAATGAGTAAACATATTACAAACCATACAAATAGCATTAGTTGGCGGGTAGTAGAATGCATTTACTACAGCAGCTGAGTTAGACTGTGGCCATAGACTAGAAAACACAAAAATCAATTTTAATTAAAATAAAGTGTTCTTCATAATAATCACAATATTTTACCCTTTGGGTGATGGAGTTCTCAATTTTTTCCACTGTTTATTCATATCAGTTTCAGCTATTATTAGCAATGATTTCAGAAAGTCTTCAGAATCTATATTTTTGTACTAAAAAAATTTTTCTTAGAAGATGTTATTTTCTCATCTAATTATAACTCAAATATCTCACATCATTTATAAAGGTTAGAAGTTCGTTATCATTTAATGTGAAATTAGGTGTCGCAATATTAACAGATATGGCCTCTAATTTAGACTTAGCGCTTAGTTTGGTTTCTGAATCCATCCATTTATTCTCATCAAGAAGTTCATTGAATGCTTCTTTTAAATCATTAACTAGTGATCGCATGTCTTTAATGGATTCTTTATTAAATAGTTTATCTATAAATAGTCTGCCCATTAGATTGGGAAGTGCTCGAGCGATTAGTGATGAGCAGTACTTTGATAATTGTATTAATTGATCGGGTACCGCAATTTTCATGGCATCTGTTGTAGTCGATGAAATCAAATCTTTATTCACTAATCCGGAGATATAATTGGCTATTGTTCTAATTTTTGAGAAATAAAAGTTAGAAAACTAAATAATGAAATAGAAAATTTCAATTTACGCATTTGATTGAGAACTTATAACTGAAGATAATTTGGAAAAATAGTTATGATCAGTGACAACAACGTAATCAGTGTCTTTAATGGTGACGTTTGCATTGATGAATATCCCTTTTAATAATCTCATCCAATCAATACCTTTATATTGATTGGTTAATTGCTTAACAGTGATTATAGATTTCACATAATTATCTATTGAATTTGTCATTTTTGGTGGTGATATTATTTGTTTTAATTTGTTTTCAAAAGCCTTCGCTTTATTAGTCTCTATATCCCATTTGCTAACATTAATTGAGGATCCTTTTAAAAGTTCTGCCAATTTTCGAAGTGTGTTATTAGTGTCGTCATAATAAGAGGTATCAATTTTCTTCTCTTCTGGATAACGATATATGCCTACGATTTTATTAGTTGGCGGTATGAATGGGTGATCAATCTTTCATCAAACAAATCAGATAATTAATTATATTTGGATTTAACGTTAGTCACATTCAAAGCTTACATAAATAAGAGTTCGACTCGTATTTATAATATTTGGCTGAACACTAATTCCAAGGATATATTGAGAGCCAAACTTTTGAGACAATAAGATAAGAGCATTAATCAAATCATATTTAGATTGATCCCAATTGTCTTCAATCAAAGGCCAGCCCCCGATATCCTTTATTAACTTTTTCAAAGTACCAAATCCTGCTTTATCGCGAGCATCTATAATCAGATAACTTTATTACATCACTTATCAGTTCAAATATCATTAAAATCTCAATCTTATTAAAATTTTAATAATATGCTTCTTATTAAGAAATCCTAACTTCCATGTAGTCTTTGATTTTAATTGAATCATAAATTTTTTTCTTATATTAGTTAATCTAATGATTGATGAAATCATACTATTTTGTAATGAGATTTCAAATCAAATTTGAACCCATATTTATTGTTAATTCAATAGTCAGTATAGGTGTCTCCTCATATGGTCGAATTTCATTTGACCGAAAGTTATTTGACCGAAAGTCATTTGACAGAATTTCATTCAAATAAAATTCATAGATTCAAGTAAAGGAAAAAATTCTCATTCATCAAAATTATATTTTCAAAAAAGTTCAATAATTTCGGTCAAATGACTTTCGAGTTTTTCAGTGAAGTGAGTTTCGGTCAAATGAAATTCGGTCATACGAGGTATAATCGTCAGTAAAACTTATCCTATTTTAATGTAAGTACATTATTGTTTTTTGGGACTGATAAGCTTAACTAAGCAGAGTTTCGTTGTATTTATTTGTAATTGTATTAATCATGTACTTCTTATTGCATGACTGATTCTTGTATTTACCAATATTGTTACATCCATGGAATAAAGTAAACAATGGCTTCAAATACGGTGCCTCGTCTTTTTCCTTAGTTTTGATCAGGTAATCTGAAGAATTAGAAAATTTTTAAATTAAAATATAGTTAGTTTTAGTTTGCATTCTTACCCGTTAAACTATCCCTCATATTGTAAGTGAGTCTCGCAAAATGACTCCAACCAATAATATCATTATCATTAATTAGGTGATCTTTCTGCCAATTTCCACACGCATATTGATAAAAATCATCGCATGCATCCATCGACGCATCCATAGAACTCGATATTAAAGCAGCTTATATATGTAAACATAATTAGCTTTTTTATTATGGTTTATTTTCAATTATATAACATACCCGATCGAACACATCCTTCACTCACGCAAATCTGTGTGTTCGTGGGCAGTGAGTCTGTGTTTGCTTTTATAAAAATTAAATTAGTGAGTATTAGACAATTTATTTATACTTTCTTAAAAACTACCTGTTGTTAAGTTATACATCAAAATTATTGAATGGAAAAAATTTCATTTAAAATCTTACCTTTATTTTTGTTAGTTGCTGTGATTACAACTATTGCAGTTATAAGGCTTACTATCAATATTACCAAAAATCCAATGAGAAAATACATTTCTTTTGTTGTCCGCCTTTAAAACACAAAAATTGTTTATTAAAGTTATAAATATAAACTGCGTTTTCAAAAAAATTCTATTAAACTATTAGAAACTATATGAAAAAGACTTCCACTCAAAATTGAGTGAATTTTTTTTGTAAATAATTATTTTACTTACATTTTGAATTTTAGGATTTTGAACCTTCAATAAATGATAGACATACAAATTGGAGGAAAAATGAATTTAATTTGTACGAAATTAAACTCCTGTATTTTAAACTTTTATAATTGCTAATGATTATTGATTGAACATAAATAAAGCTAACCGAAGGTACTTTTAATCGATTTCTCATATAAATGATTAGATTAGGGGATTAAGTGGTTCATTCAATTGTTTAATTTGGAATGTATTTCAAATGTTGAAGGGAACGTTTATCTCCACTTGTTTTGTTATCAATTGTTAGATTACTCTATAATGAACAAATAATTATATAATAATTCATTTTTAGAATAATTTTATTCATTTCAAATTAGTAACTTATGAATGAATTGAAATTTTAATTCAATTAAAAACAAATTAAGATATTAATCAAAATTGTGAGCTTCATGGCTATGGGCTGAATGCGTGCAATACTTAATATCCTCAATTTTCATTGAATTTGGATAATTGGTTGTGAAATTGTTGGTGTGATTAGATTAGATAGTATTTTCATTAAACATGTTTCGTGAATAAGAAATGCGTAATGATTTACTCAATCAGATGATTTGAAAGATTCAATTCAGATTTGATAACAAAGTTGTAGAAATGACACAAATCAGTGCAATAGAGGAGTACTACTATTGAAACTGCTAGCGATGATTACTGGTCTTTCCTGCAAAACAAGTTCCATATAAATTGTATAGAAAAACATGTTATGCACGAAAGCATTTGATCGCTAGCAGTTTCGATAGTAGTACTTGACACAAGTGAAGTAAATCATAAAAACAATGGTTGGCATGAGGCTGCCTGGATTTCACCCAGTCGAGCAATTCTCACAAGTTTTAAAACTTGAGTTATAAGCTTTTTACCGAAAAGTTTCAGAAAATTCAAAAATATTGCTACAGTTTTGAAAGCAACAAGAGCTCTAAGTTGTGGTCAAAATTGAATAGTTCTTGAAGTTAACGTATTATTTTAATGTGAGATCTTCATGATTTTTCCTCCATTTGTATCATTATATTGAATATCTCCTGCGAGACGAGTTTATAATACGTTCTCGAATGCTGTTATAAAAATATGAAAATCTTGTTGATAAAGTTCATTTTGAATTGAATTACTTTATATGGGTTTCTTTAATCATTTAATTGTTTCTGATCATAAATGTTGGGAAACTCATAGTTATAGAGTTGAATTTTCATTAAGTTAAAAGATTTGCTTTAAGAAAAATTGTTTACAAATATTGAATCTAATCTAATTTTCATATCATGTAATTCATAAGCTCATAAGTTCAAATGCTAAGTCAAGAGTTAGATTTAAGTAAATCTTTTAGTATTAATGCTGTGATAGTCCCTGATCTGAGCTTTAGGTTTAGGCTCTCAGTTTTCGTTCAGGTCCAGAACTTGAGATTTGTACTCTTTGTACTCATTGAGAAAGTAAAAAGTTTTGAAAACACCTTAGAATAACATTTAGCTGAATCGACTGTCAAATTAAAACTCATTGCTTGAAAATGCATGATTTCGCGAATATATTCATAACAATTTCTTATAATTATTTGTTTTCCTCCAAAATGACGTAAAATTTGCAGAATATACAGCTTCATGTTAAAAAAGGAGAATGGTGGCGTAGTCAGCTGTGGTGGATTGATCTGTTTATCCACATATATAATGTATATCTGGTTCCTACAAACAAAAAATCTAGAAGTCGCCCTACAATAGTGGGCTCATATTAACACGGGAGCCCAGCTTATAAAGTTTAAATCATGACGTGCATCAAGAGATTATTAGATTATACTGTTAATTCTCATGGGTAATTTCAAGTTTTCAAAGCTAGTAATTGATAAAAATAATAAATTTTTTAGCCGTTTTTTGGTAGTCTAGACAACTAATTCGAAAAACTTGTAATTTATTAAAGTACATGTCTTAGATCACACTTAATTAGGAAACTCAGAATACTGTAATTACGAAACTTATTGCAGAACTAAAATTAGTCTTTCTTATATTGAAAATTTTCATAGGTCTCTAGACTCTGGAATGCTGGACAAGCCCTGAAGATCTTTCAGGTTCTAAAAATATAATTTAAAACAAAAGAAAACTTGTAAAAATAAATAAATTTTGAGGGATTTTTTCTAAAAGATTTTCCTATAATGAAAGAATACATAATTTTTGTATACATTTGATAGGCTTTGTAATATTTTCCAGGATTGTAATTAGAATCCTAAAAATAAAGAAAAAAATGAATGATAAATATTTGATTAGACGGCTTCATTGTGAGGGAATCTTAAGAAACATGAAATATGACAAATTATATTCAAACATAATATAATTTGAAAATTTGGATACAATATTCAGTTTCCATATCGTATTCATTAAGAATGAAAGTAATTCAAGCGTGAAGTCAAAAATTAAATTTATGTGTTATATACAGGTGAAAGAACAAATACTTCTCATTCCTTTAGTAACTTAATTGCTTAAAGCAGTAGTTGATTGACTTTTTGGTCGGTTCTAATACTGTCGTGTCGTGTTGTGTCGTTACTGTATAATGTTGTGGAAAATTGATCCCAACCTACTTTTGGGTGAATACATACATTTACAAACATCCGGCTTAAAGTATAAGTAGCTTTATTGTTGATGAGATATTTAGAGTACACGTGTTTGACTATTGTAATGATTGCACAGTTCATTAATGATCTTTAATTAAGTTAAGTTGATTTGGATTTACTCTCGAAATCAACCTTTACTACAGAGCAGAAGTATCATCATTTCAACTAATGTTACATTAAATCTCATCTAATAATGCAATTTAATGTTGCATTAGTTAAAAAATCTACGCATTCATATCACATCATGCCTAAGACTGTGAATCCCATGCAAAAGCATGTTTTTATCTCTGATTCAGATCATGTTGAATCATACAAATTCATCCGAATCATGGAATAAGCTATAAAATGAGATAACATTCAATGCGCATATTTTGCATATATTTGCATAT
>JAQFZT010000400.1:0-26424 GCA_034696325.1 Camisiidae sp. | reverse complement strand
AAATAACTATAATTCAAGTTCTCGTAAAAATATGATACCAATAGTTGTCATACCATTTGATTTAACAAATGTTTAATTAATTTTCGAGAAAAATACACAAAATTTAATTAATTTGAGCATCAAATTTAAATATGTTGTTGACATCAATATAAGATCATTTGTTAAAACATTGTTTAAAAAACAAAAGTGTGTCCGATGTCTGCATATTTGGGCATAAATTACCATTAATTTGAATAAGACTTAGATCTCGATTATTATGAGGTCTTAACGTATAATTATTTTCGTGAATCATTGTTTGCATTAAAAATGACTCACTTTTAGATAAGAAAAACTCATCTTAAGGTGATGTGTAAATGCAAGCAATGACTGGCGTAACTCAATACTATTGATATAAAGATCGAAAAATAGGCTTTTTATAGATGAAAATAATAAGAAAAAAAGAATAATCTATAAAATGAAATAGAGTTTTGACTTACATTGGATTAAAGAATAATTGTTTAATAATTATTATTATATAGTAGGTGTGGTGCACCCAATATGTTGGCAACAGCTTTGGTGTACAACAAAATTAAGAATTAGTTTGAGATGTTTGAGAACCACCAAAATATCCAATGCAATGAACAGAATACTTCTTTCACTCAATGCCTTACAATCTAAGCAATGAGTCTATGAGTCTGTGATTGGTGTATGCGATCCAAGTTTCCAGAGCCTGCCTCGCAAGAGATTCAGACGAGAAGCTGAACCTCTGCTAACATAGGAATGTGAAACAGAGGTGAAGCTCCGGAACTGACGTATATTTTGGCAATATTTTTAAAGTTTGTATGAGCTGTTGTGTGCGCTGCTTTTGCAAGATTATTAAGGCGTGCCCTGTATTGCAACTCACTTTAGAAGGTATTTTAAGTTTAGACCACTATTTCTGCTCTACCATTGCATACATTATACACTTTAATCAAAATAGAAATGCTTTACTTTTTCATAATTGAAAGCTTAAATTCAAAGCTCAAATTCAAAGCTCAAATTCAAAGCTCATCAACTGCTTTGTTATGCAAACTATTGTATGAAAGAGTGAGAGAAAGCGTCAAATATGGACAATAGAGTTCGGAAACTAAATTCCAAATCCATAACGACTAAAAATTTTACAGAATTTAACAATTGATGCGGTCATCACATACATAACTAACTGGTTTTTCTCTATTGAATCTTTCTGGGAAAGCATTGCACACAAAAAGTTGACAGAAAGCTATTAGAGAGAGGTTAGCATTGCTTTGCATGTGTGGTGCAGTGGTTTGACAACTTTGACTCGAGGGCTTTGGCTCTTCTGCTATTTTGCAACTTTTTTATTGCTTAAATTTATATATTATACCAGAGATAACAACTGTTATAAACATTAAAAGACATACATCACTGGTCTATAATAGAAAGGCCACAACTTTGTTAGCTTTGTTCACTTCATTTTGATGCAAACACTAAGGGCTGCGCGGAGTCGACAGACACTTAAAGGTCTATTCGCTTATTACGTAACTTTTGCAAAAGTGGGCTAAGGGTTAGTTAGTATTAGGGCTAGTCTTGTGAGTGAAAGGCTCTCTTTACCGACTTCTTATTATAGTTCAAATTGTCTATCAATTAAACCAATTTTTCTATTCTCATAATCAACTTAAATAACTGTTTTATGCGTTTATTTAATTATATATTTATAGTTATCATTGTTTCAAAGTTGAGAAATAACTGACAGGTTGACTGATAGTCACGGACTGGAGTGCTCTCACTATGTTTACTAACATTAATAATTGCTAAACATTTCAGTTATTCTCATATTTAAACAGATTTTCACATAAAAAATTTATTTTTATACCATTTCTTTAATGTTTTAAAAAGCTTAACATTCAATCATTTCCATTGTTTTATGTACAAAACAGAATCAGATTATATGCCTTTTTATTATTAAATATTCAATTATTAGTTAAACATTAAATCATTTGTTTTGTCATGTTTTCAATTTGTTTTCAATTTGTTTTCAATTAATAATTTATTAATAATTATTACAAATAATGTGCTTTTCATGCATTGCATCATAAGTTGAGGTCAATTAAGTTGTTGTTCGGCTTTGAGAACCAATCAAACAGTTAGCTTTCAATCATGTGATTATTGCAATACTAGTCGTATTCAATGCTTTCAACAGAACATAAATTACGTCATTCAACACTTGAACACTTTTGAAGTGATTTTTCAAAATCAAAATAAACGAAATGTGTTCATGTATTTCTCATTCAAATCTTTAATCATTCAGTGATTTAAATAAACAAAATTTATTTGAATTATATTTTGATCCATTCATTTAATTATATAATATTTCAATTAATTTGTAATAAAAATGGAAAAGCAATTAAAACAAGAAACAGTTGAGAAAAACAAACTAAAAAATAAGAAGAAAAACAAGAATAAAGAGAAGAAACGTTTAATGACTTTATTTCGCGGACCAAAAGTTGACCACAATTTCTATTATAAAGTAAATAAAGAAGAAGTTAAGGCTATTAAGCAGTCATTGATTGATGTGATGCTCGAAAATCCAAGCCTTCGATTACATAAAGAAAAGAAGAATAAAATCAATGATAATATTGTTGAAAGTGATTCTCAAATGAAATTAACGGATGAATTGATTTTAGGTTTGAATGCAATAATTCGTGCGATTGAGAAGAACTCCATAATAGGACTCATCATAACTGATCCGTTGGCCATACAATTGATGGATAATATCATTGAATTGTGTGAAAAGAATAGAATTTCATGTCTTTCTATTGAATCATTCGATGAAATGAAGACATATTTAAACATTTCTTCATTGACTGCAATGGCTTTTAAACCAAATATCAGTTCAAATGATTCAATATTTCATAAATTATATCAAACTTTTCTAAATATAGTCAATAAAAATCGTATCATTAGTCGGAAAAAGAGTGACATTAATGAACAAAATGAAAGTTTAGTGACAGATATATCTAAAAATGTAATCTCTTTGAAGGCAAACAGAAGCGAAGAGAGTTTTGATAAAAGTCTTTATGACATATTGTATAGTAAAGAGAGTGACGATAATTACAGTGATTTAGTTAAGAATCATATGAAACGAGTCAACGATTCATATGATACTAATATGATTGTAACTCAACAGTCGTTTTTGCCGTTTTCAGACGATTCTGAAGTCTATTTTCCAGAAAGAGTAACAAAAAATCAAATAATTGCCAAAATTGAGGTCATAGTCGACGAAGAAGTAAAATCACGCGACGAGTCGTTCGCTGAAAGTCTAATGGAAGATAATGTACATAAAGTCATGAAACGCAAGTCGTGCCAAAAATACGAAACTAAAAGAATATTAAATTATAGAGAGCCTGAAATAGTACGTCTCGAACCGTCCACTAATAAAATACAAAACAGACAACAAAGAAAAATTTCAAAGAAGAAAAAATCTAAATTTTTTAGAGGAAAATAAATGTTTAATTGTTTTTCTCATTTGTTTCATGACATTTTAAATTAATTGTTTGTCAGCATTAAAAGTTTAACTCCAACTCAAGGGATAGTAATTTATTTTATTATAATATTCATTAATCCATCCTTTGATTATTGAAATTTCTTGATTACGAGCGGCTGTCAGTTCTGGTGGATCGTGAGGACCCGTCGGTCGCAGATCTTCGTGATGACAAGCGCTGGGAATTTGGATTGAAATTAAAGTGTCAGATAATGTCTGAAGAACTCCACCGGCACTCCACGGGTCGCGCAATCCATTACTAAATATTATATTAGATGCTGTTTTTATATCTCTGCCGCCAAACATCATGATTGCTTTTTCGTATTCAGAATATATGCCATAGTTTTTGTGGCAATCTTGAGAATATTTGGTAAAATTCCAGGGGTTGTTCTCAAACATATCAGTTATTCCATTAGAACAAACGGGAAGAACCATTTCAGTGCATGCCTTTATATAAACATTAATATCTTATTATTGAGAACTAAGTAAACAATTATTGAATCGAATACTTGAAAACTCCATCCGTCAAGTCCTAGACTCTGTGATTCATCACTTATGTCATTACACTTAGTCTGACCCGTATAGTTATAAAAAACAGATACTGCTCTCAATACATCTTCTAATAATGGTTTATCGCTTTGATTAGGATTTGTCAGCTGTTTGCACGTCACCTATAATTCAATAAATTGTCTATTTTAATCACTGAGTACATCATTTTTATTTATTTATAGAGGACTCTAAATGACGGAAATGTCTTTTTAACTTAAGTTTCAAATTATCTCAAAAACTTTCTCCAACCTATTCTTACTGTCATTGATTGAAAAGTTTTGGCAGAAATTTTCCAATTAATTATGAATCACTCATCATTTAAATGACTCGAATGTCGAATGCAATTTAAAAACTAGAATACATTCCTATCAAATCTTGAGAATCAAATTACTTGATTGCAATCAATTCTTTATTGGTTAGTAGTTTATCATGTTATGAATGATATTCCTATCAATTAAGTGAAGGTCGGAAGGGTTGATTTGAATATTATTTGAATGCCAAATATAAATGCATCCCTTCTATTGAACAATCAGATTAAATATATTAAAGAATAGCCACAAAAATCTATTTTCGAATCCAATGGGTTTACTTTCATCCACTATGCCTTAGAACAATCATTTACTTAACATTTTTTGCAGCAAAGTATTCTTTTTAAAACCTTAAATTTCAATGTTTAGTAAAACAACCTTTACTTAAAAGTATAGCTGAGACAAAAGCCTTTTTGTCTCAATATTGGGTAACATTCAAATAGTTATTTTATGCTAACTTATACTCTTATATTAAGTAATGCTAAAATCAATCCTAGTGTAAGATTACCGGTAGTTCCAATTAAATATTCATGTTTATGAAATTTCTTTATAAACTTTTCATCTCTCATTAAAATTTTGTAAATGTTAATGAGATTTTGATCAAAAGCTCAACAGAAAATAAATTATTAAAAAATCAAAACAATTCAAAATAATTGATTTCCAACGAAATGGTAAACTGTATTAACTCGAAACTCTAAGTTTTCAAAAGTATGAGATAAATAAAAAGATTCTAAATGAATGATAGAAAGATTTAAAAAAATGTTTGGCTCTAATGCTAAAGATAACAAAATATCTCATTTTTGTCATGTTGACAAAAAAGGTATTTGTTTTTGGCTTAAAAGGAAGAGTGCAAAACAAATAGGAGTTCATGACATCGAATACTTTGTTGCTATCATTAGTTAATATGACATTTTAGTTGTCGTTATTATCAAAGATTAGTTTATATAGAAAATTCAAATGTTTTGAATATTACGCTAGTATTATCTGTTGTGCAACATAGTTAGCAACTAAATATTTCAATGAGTCCCAAAATAATTGGTTCTAAATTCATGCTATTTATTTACTTATATTTAAGAAATGGTTGAACTCCCTTGAAATTTACATGAGAAATAATTAGTTAATGTGAGTTTGAAAATTTATCAAATAATGATGCATTAAGAGAGAACAATCTCTTATCTTTTGGTTTTAAGAGATGATATAACAGTTCGATCACTACTATCATCAATTAAATTCACGGCCTTAGCCACAGATTTTCAATTATAATATTGAGAATTTATAGTAATTTGCACTCAATTCCAAGTTATAACCCTTCCAGACATGTTAAGCCCCACTAATACCCAAAATCCTGGTTAAGGTTAAAGTGATAAAGGACTAATTGGTATTTCGAAGCAAATGCAGATTAAATACACTTGAATCTATTGATAAGAAGATTTGAAATGAATGGGAATTTTATTTAACCCATAAACGTGAATAATTTCGCAACTTTCGTTTGAGATTAGCCTAACTTACTTGAAAGTCCTTATTCTTTGCCAAAGATTGTATGATAAAATTGAGCTAAATTGAGCTAACTTAGTATATGCTAACTTAGTATATGCTAACTTAGTATATGCTATCTTAGAGTACTGACAATTTAAGCTTTAGCTCTATTGCATTTTTATCAATTTAAGATCATGCAGAAAATGATTCATGCATTAAAGTCTAAAATGCATATTAATTAAAGTGTCAGTTTCTTATTTAATTTTGATATCCATAGTGCAGAGTACACATGTCTGACTGTTAAACTCTGGTTATGAATTAGTTCTTTGAGTTGTAGAAATTGAGTAGCAGTTGAGAGCATAAGATTGTAACACAAGTAGAAATTTAAATATATCTGTTGTATTTATATATTATAACGGATGTGATATATTTAATAAGACTTACACCGATTGGATACGCAGGAAGAGGCTGTAAGAATGAGGCGGCATTTGGATAATCGATCATTGCTAGGCTTTCCCAAGTAGATGACAGCCAAGTAATAAAAGTGTCTGTGTCACCAGCTTTTAATGTCTTACACAAAACAAAAGTTTCGGTCAACCACTCAAGACCTTCTGCAGTTTTGGCAAGTCGTCTGACGGCATCCCAAGAGTTTCTAATTGTTTGCGAGCACTTTTCGGAATACTTTTTGAAATCATTAGTTATAATGTCAAAATATCCGCTACAATTGTAAATGCCTGGAAATTGTAGAATTGGAGCGCTTCCAGCCAGAGCTCTGTAACACAACAAATGATACTATTCACTACTTTCACGCAAAGTCTATCTCATGCTCGCGAATCTGTCTAATCTCATGAATACACTAGAGTTATACTTATAATCTCATATTCTTTTACAAGTTATAAAATAACTTTTCATCTGTCGACTATGAAATAAGCAATAAAAACCATCATAAAAAGTACATGCAATTAACTCTATAACATCACCAAATTCTATGTTACTATTCATTTGAATTCAAGATAAACTCAAATTATTTTTCTTGTAACTCATTTATAACTGAAGTATTTTTGATTTTTTATGATATGAAACTCTAAAATAAAATTTAGAGATTTATCGTTTGTTTAAAGTAAGTTCAAAAAATTGTTTAACTCTAAATATATCATATTTTGTAAAGCTATTAATCTTTGATGCAGTCATTATGAAAGAGCTTTAAGAGTGCGAAAACCTATGAAGTAATTTAATAGCTCTAAACTAAAAATAATGCGCTAATTCTGATAAAATTAATGAGATTTTTTCGAAAGTAAATTTGAGTTGTTTTACCCAATAGTTATATGCGGATATTTGATCCTAAACCAAGCGGCCAGCATTCCTTTTAAAGTGATTTTAATTTAATTAAACTTGAATTAAAAAATTGGTCGAACAAACCTCCATAACTTCCACCGAAAACAACAACAGGACTTTTTCTGGCATTGGGAATACTTTCTTTGATGTAGTCAATAAACTCTGCATAGTCTGCCAGCGCCTGTTCAGTAGTAAGAAATCCTAAATTTGTCAAATTCTAAGAGATAAAGTTTATTTACTTAATTATTTTTGTATCGTTTCATAGATTCTTCAGATCTATGTATTAAACCTTAAATGATTGTTTGCCATAAGGCATAGACTCTCCATAATAACGATGTTCTGCAAAGACAACCATAGCCTTAAATTTGTCCGCATTTTCCCACATAAATCCAGTATTATTAGCAAACATGAAAATATCGCCTTCATTTCCAGCATAGAAAAAAATTGGACAATCATTACACCAATGATCGAATGATATTATATAACGTTGTTTGAAACGATCTTGATTTGCATAACTGAAGTGATCGACCTGTAGTAGTGCACAAATTAGCTATCATTCAATACTTTTCTATCAAATATAAGTTATTCTCTAAAACAAAATCATTCAATCAATCAATTCGTTTCAATATATTGCAGGTCATTATTGAACAGCGATTTTTACGAAATAAAATACATACGAATGAGTTTATGAAGAATTAATATTTTGTTCTCAATGAGAATAACCAAACTTTGAAAATATTTGTCGGGTAAATACTAAAATTGAATACCTTTTGTGAATACCACTCAACAGAGAAATTTGCCGGAATTGGTGTTTTCGAATTGGAATTATAATAATCATTGTAAATATATTTTGATCGAGCCTTTGAACAAACAAATAAAAGACAAAGAGAAATTAGCAAAAGCCTCATATTTCAAACTTATGGTTGGTTTCAATAATAAGAACTGGTTCTTATTGATGTACTATTTATTGATACTCTGAAGTGCTATACAATTGGATCCGATAATGTCTATTGAACTTCGATACTTAACGTGAATGATTTTTATTTAAAGATAAATAACTATTAAATAGTAATACAGTATAATGTAAAGCATAAGTACTAGTATTAAAATAAGAACTCTTTATAAAAATATTTGTGATGATAAAAGTAATGTAGAGGTAAAAAGAATTAAAAGCATATCTAATCTTCATAATCGAATTGCACTCGAGGTATGTTGAAAATACGTCTGAAAAATCTTCCGATATCAACAAAATTTGGCCGCAAGTCTTCGAGACGATATTCATTTGGATTGGTTTGCATTTTATCCATTCGTTTCATCAGTCCATCTATAAGACCATTAGTCTCCGAATCTGGTGCTAATTCTTCAAGTAATTCACTTTCAAATGAGTCTTCATTCGTGTTAGTTATAGTTGACTTCATATCAATATCTGATAATTGGTTTCCAGACTTTTGTGTGCTTTCGGGAACGCCAACAAATAAATTGATTACCTCTTTATTACTTTGAGTTGAATTAATTATTTGATCTGAAGTGATCTTTGATGAGTCCTTAAAATACAACAAAAATAAGTCAAATGTTTAACGTATGAAAGTTTGAAAAAAGTACAAACCGGAAAAATGTTCTCAACCGATTTTGAATCAATATCACTATTTTGCAAATAAATGGCACCACTAATCGTCAGAATAATTCCGAGAAAGAAGAATGAGACCAGAAGTGCTGTAACCAGAAACAAGCCTCGAGTCACTCGAACTCTCTTCAAAAAGGCATGTCTTTGCTCTCTATTCGCTTCATTTTCAACTGAGTACTGTTCGACTGGATGTTCATTTTGGGGATTCTTTTCAGGCTTGGATTTTTCGCAATCAAATAAGGCATTTATGTCAACTTTATCGTCCTTTTTAAGAGTTTGCTCACCACTTTCGGTGTCTTCTGAACTATCAACTTGTTTAGAGAGAGGTTTCATTTTTGGGATCACTTTAATTTGAAAATCACAGTCAAAATAATTTTTAATAAACTTCTAAAACACACAATAACTTGAACAGGAACTGAAGATATGATACACAGCACGAACACTACCTCACATCTAATTAAAGCAAAGCTATTA
This sequence comes from Camisiidae sp., assembly GCA_034696325.1. Taxonomy (NCBI): domain Eukaryota; kingdom Metazoa; phylum Arthropoda; class Arachnida; order Sarcoptiformes; family Camisiidae; species Camisiidae sp. Next base: position 17,138 of record JAQFZT010000400.1, on the reverse strand, counting down.
TTCTTTACTCGTTAGTAAATCTATTTTATTGAACAAAAACTTTGAGATGACACGATTGGATACTTTGAAGCTCACGTCAATGTTATTAAAGGGTCAGTCGGTCAGAATGAAAACTATATCTCTCATGCCTTCCTTTTGTTATCAGTTTAGAAGGATCTGAAAGTCCAATAAATTCTGACTAAAATCAAATGTTTTTATATAGTTTTTGAAATTGGACTTTTATATGAAATCAGTTATCAAGGGTTAAGTTCAAGTGTCATTGTTCTTACTTATTATCGGACTTTACAACTTAATGAATAAATCGATGAATCAAATAATCTTAAACTCTAAACAATAAGTTTTTCTCTAATAAGTATAAGTTCGAAAACATCGTAAAACTATCCTAATTAGCATTTTTGTCAATAGTCAAGATCAGATGAAGATAACACATAAAAACTTTTCTTTGTTCTAAATATAAAGAAAGTTTTTAGAAAAGAATTTTTGCATTAAGTTTAGATATAATCTGATTAAGAATCGTATTGTAAAATATCAATTTGAAGACTTGAGTTATTCGATATATTTTCAGAGTTGTCCTCAAATTAGACTATTTTAGCTAAAGTTCATGAGAAATAAGGAACAAAAATGATTTGACAAATGAGAAAACTTTCCGTATTTGACCCCTAAATGACCGATTTTGTGTTTGTGAATAGATGGCGACTAAATGAATAGAGCAGAGAAACAGGTATCTCAAGCCTTATGGATATGTTCTACAGTAGATCTAATGCTATATCTATGCAGTCACCGGATGTAGTTGTCGGAGATTTAAAGGGAGAAAATAATTTTTGTGCTATTTCTTCAATTGAAACACTTCTTTCGAAGAGCCTTCATGTGAATGTCTTAGACAGGTGTGCAGTACTTTTTGAGGATTTCACCGTTTCCGGTGTTTGCAAACTTTAAACTGCGATAGTATTCACTTAAAGTTAAGGTAACATTGGAATGTTACTTCTAAATTGTTAGTGTGAGAAAATGCCAATTCATACTATACAACAATAATATACAATTATTAATATTTTCAAAATCAAAATCTTTGTCAATAACATAAACTTCAGAAACAATATCTCAAGCGTTTACAACTTTCAAACAATAGGAATCTAAATCCAAGAATTAGTTTTTATTTCAAAGCATACTTTTTCTCAAATTCTCTTATCTCTCACATCTTCAAGAGTCAAATCACATCTCAATTTGAAATTATTTTAACAAATAAGTCATGAGAACTTCAGATTAAGTGATCATTAAAATAGAAACATTTTTTAGAGAAAAAACTTAATTAACTTAAAATGAACTTAAAAAGACATTTTAATCTGTCATTTGAGATACAGTTTGCGAAACTCACATTCAGTTTCATTGTGACCCTTCTCATCAACTCAAAAGGTAAGCTTATATTACTTTTTTAAATGTTCGAAAATGTTTTATTTGGACTTTTTATTGAGTGAAAACATAACTGAATGCCAATAATATTTCAATTTTAAAAAGTCTTTGAAATTATATTTCTTAAAAGATCTCATTGAATAGTTTGAAAGGGAAAATAATAAATAAGTAAATGCTTTAAACTATTGAATGAAATCTCAAGTTCAATAAAACTTTCCTCAACATCAGTCAAACTTTATTATGTTTGATAACTCAGTCAATTTTGAATTCATGAGTGCTTTTCAATTGAATTAAGAAATTAGTTCAGCCTATGATTAGAAGTATTTTTCTGACTCTTTGATTATTCAATTAACTTAATATTGAAAGCATTCAATATTAAATCCATTAAATACTGAAACATATATTATATGTGTATTCTGTATTTGAGTGATGGATATGGTTTAGATTTTCTGAGCCTGAAGGGTCTTCTGAGCCTAACAAATTTTATGGGCCTGAGCCTCAATGGAATATTAAAAGTTGTGTTTTAAAGCCTTAAAAATGTACTTTTCATTTGTTTAATGCATAAAATATATCAAATAAATCAAAGTTAAGTAGAATGAAGTAAAGCAAACCTTTTTTAGGCTTTTAAACACGACATTTAATATTCCATTGAGGCCCAGGCCCACAAAATTTGTTAGGCTCAGAAGACCCTTGAGACACTGGTCGAAAATGATTAATTATGGTATGAATGGACTAATATGTATGACACTAAGGGCTACGGTGTCGTGAACACTCTCATGCCCAAAGCCAAAATTCAAACACGACTTTTTTAATTTCTTATTTCTGGTGTACACTGTATTATAACACCCAAATTCAAAATCTCCAGGCCCTGTTTTCAATCCCCTAAATTACTTATTTCTAAAAAATTATCTTCGCTTTCAAGCTCCGCATATTTGATTTGAAATTTAATGTGTCAAATGAATAATCTTATATGAAATTAAGTTGAGTGATGTTATGTTAGGCCAAGTTGGTAGCCGACTAGGCCAGTGAAAGGTGAAACTATTTGAAGATTAGTTGCATAATGATTAGACATATTGCTGAGTCAGCTTTTTTATGCATGTTAACCGGACTTAATGATGAGCTTGTAGAAAAGTTACACCATGTTTCGCTCGCGCACGTCTTGCCCGTTCACGTTTCGCCTACACACTCTTTTTCATCCCCTCAATAACTAATTCCCAAAAATTTATTTCATTTTCAAACTCAAAAGTAAACTAAAACCAAAGATAACTTATTTCATTTAACATAACAAAATTATTAATTTATATGTTCTATTCCACCACGAAATGAGCGAACACAGGTGTTTCCCCTGTGCGAAGGATTGAAACTTTGTCGAAACCCTTCGGGTTTTCTCGCTGTGTTAACTCAACTTTTAAAATGAGATTATCATTTCAAATCATTAAACTTCAGCTAAAATAAGTTTCCTTTAGTTTTAGTCTACTTTTGAGTTTGAAAGTAGAATAAATTTTTGGGAATTAGTTACTGAGGGGATTAAAAACAATATGCAGACGAAACGTGAACAGGCAAAACATTGTGCTCCCTGTAGAAAAGGGTATTTCAGTACTTCAGAGAGATTTCAGACAGGGATGAATATGTTGTTGGGGTAGTAAAACAGATTTTGGTCACTTCGAATTCGAATGAAACGAAGTGTAGCCGTTTGAAAGTTCTCAGCATATAATGCATGATTTCTGCAGTTTAATTATTGTGAAAATGTCTTAAAATACTGAATCAGATGATACTCAAAACCAATTTCTTTATTTATTGAGAGGCAATACAGAAGATATCAATAACAAAAATTTCATCAATAAATTAGTTGCCAATAAAAGAAATCTAACAGTTATGGGATAAACAATGGAAAGAGTGATATCTGTAAAAAGATTGTTTTTCTTCAAGCTGTTAAGAGAAAAGTAGGTTTTCTTTAAATCCATTAAAATAAAAAGGCAATGTTGTGATAGACATGAATTTAGGACAATAATTGGGTCATTCAGTATTTATCATTTCAATTGAATTGTGTATTAACATTTGATTAGAGAATCAAACAGTTCCAATTCTCTTATCATTTGTGAACTAAAAGATAAGTTATGAACATTAAGTACTATTGTTTAAAAAAGTAACTGCAATTTTGCTCTTAACATATAGACTTACCTGTATTCAGAAAATATAAGAAACATTAAACTTATTGCGTTCAAGTGTATGTCTTACAAATTGCAGTTACTTTTTTCAACAATAGTATTATACTTTAACATTCATTAATTCAATCTTTCACGTATTTATACTATTAGTTAAATTACTTTGAAAAAGATTCATTTTCTTAATGATGAAAGAGTTAAAATTATTAAAAAACTGTTTGAGATTCTAATCAAATTATCCATAATAAAAGTCCAGTTGACTCAATGATCAATACATACACTTTATTTGGACTTTTAATTTTTTGCAAAATTAATCTTTATATATATATATATATATTAAATCTGTGCTTAAATTTGCAATCATATAATTTAATTTCAAGATCTAATGATAGTTTTGGAAACACTGTTTAGTGTTTCAATTTCTGAAATTCATGTTTGTAAATGAGTTTTTGGTTTTATTATTAAATTATAGATTTTGAGTCTGCATTTTCAAGAACTCGTATACTTAAGTGACATAAGGTTAATCTTTTTTCTTTTATTATAGCTATTATTGCTTTAAATTTAGTACTAGTTTGTGAAGTCTTACACATAGTAAATGGGGGTTCAGCTTGACATCGAATCTATTTTAAGCCGAACTTCAGCAGCGTATCCGCTAAAAACTTCATATAAAAACTTCGATAAAAAATTGGGTTCAATTATGATCATTGTTTCTATGCAATAATGAGTGTAAAATGAGATATAAATACGGTCACCACCGGGGGTAGGTAACAATAGGGATTCGGGAGGTCCAGGGGGACAAAAAGAACATTATTCGATCCAGCTATACAAATAGAATTATTGACACCCTTCATGACTCTTTAGCCCCCCGGAACTATGAAAATACCCAAACCCAAAAAAAATAACCACAACTAAACTTTGACCTAATTTGACCTAACCATAGGTACTAGTGCTTTCCGTTTAATACTCAATCCAAATTTTGCAAGTCCCCGAACACCCCTAGTTCTCAATACCCGGTGGTCACATTTATAACAATAACAACAAAGGTTTGAATTTGATAAAAGTTATAAATTTATTATCAATTAACTCTCAATCAATCATTCACAAACTTTTATCAATAGTATAATTAGAGTTGAGTTAATGAAAAGTCATTGCAATTACTTAGTTATCAATTCTAAATAAATATTTATCATGAGCCCTTTTTTTATTTCAAGACAAAACTTGTGCACTTTTTATTATTGATTTGTTATTTATTTGAGCTTTTAGTTGAAATTAGTTTTAGTTTATTTCTGAGTTTGAAAATGGGATACATTTTTTGGGAATTAGTTATTGAGGTGATTGAAAACAGGGTGCGGACGAAGTGAGAACGGGCTAAACGAGGTGCTCCCATAATAAAATGTATGAAAAGATGACCTGTTTGGTGAGCATGTCATAGAATAAAAGGTAAAGTTATTTAATTAGCTAATTAAGAGCGATCTGACTGAAAGCATTTGAACAACAATAAAGTAAATGAAAATAATTGCAGTAATAATTTATAAGCCACTCATTATTCTCTTCACAGTTGATTTGTTTATATAAATAACTGAGAGTGAAATTACTCTGTATTGTTAATGATGCTATCGATTGATGTAATGACAATAGAGAGTGTTTGAGTTCATTGAAAGAGATTCATTTAGAGTTCTATGTTTTGAGTCTTATGAGTCCCACCCGCACTTCCAACCCCTCAGGTATGTAATGTTTCAATAGGTAACACACCTTTTCCCTTGGATGCAGGCAAGCATAGCATAACTTTTAGGATTGCAACCAATTCAAAACTCACTGAAGCACTTCATTCATTTCTAAACCAGTCTTACAGTCTTACTGGTGGTGTACATCGTGTTAGTCAAGTGAATGTCTCATTGGTCTTACGAGTTAGAATGTGTATGAGAGTGAGTGCGCAACCTTTTCCTGAATTACCTCTTGTGTTGAAGTAGCTCTAAAGAAATACTTGCGATTCAATCTATTTGCTGAGTTTTAACTTTGGCTACTTTACTACTTTGCTTACTTTCCAATCAAAGAGTACAATATTGTTCACCACTTTATTTATAACAACCCTTCGGGACAGTTTGTAAATCATAAGCTTTCGCGACAACTATTTTTGTTTGTTATTAACCAAAAACTTTTGTTTACAAATTATGCTTAACGTTAATCATTGTCGAATCACTTGGACATTACATATGACAAAGTCTTATTGAAACTCATATGTGTATAATTAAAATTGAAGAGTCGAATCACGTTTCAATTTGAAATTATTTCAACAAAGAAGTCATTGAGATTAAGTAATCATTAACAAAGTTAAGGATCATTATTAAAAAGAAAAAACTAACTATAATGAACTTAAAAAAACAATTGAATCTCTCATTTGAGATACAGTTTGCGAAACTCACATGCAGTTTCATTGTGATTCTTCTCATCAACTCGGAAGGTAAGCTTATATTACTTTCTCAAATCTTGTTTATTTAAACAATGCTTTAAAGAGGTCTTTAATTCGTTTAAAAACTTTTAATCTCAAGATTCAAAAATTTAAAGTCTGTTATTATTGATTCATTTAACTCTACAATGAGAACAATTGAAACAATGATAAAGTTTTATTTTGATTTGAAGCAATTGATGTACCGCTAATCCTGATTTATTATAATAAATTTGAATTGAGTTATGTTTTGAATTAATATAAATCAAATACTTTGTGTAATTGAATGTTTTTTGCGTGAGTTATGCCGGTATTCATCGCCGGAAAGACAAAACTATCAGTTAGACGTTAAATATTTACAAATGCCACTCACATATGAATGTGAATCAGTGGTTGGGTAAAGCACACCCAACTTTAAGCGTGAAAATATATAGGAATGAACGTCAAATTCCATCAGATGATAATCGGTCATTAAATCAAAGTTGAATGATAACAGTTTGCGAACATCTTTCAATGAAATAACTTTCATTTAGTAATGCTTCATTATTAACATTATTTAGTTTTCACGCTTTCTCTCTACCAAACAATAATTGAAAACCGCCCAAAATATATAAAGTGAGAGTAATGCAGTTGTATTACAATAATATTGACTCACGAGAAGATGAATTTGATTTTCCTCTGAATATTTTGTTGAACTTTGTGGACCACTATTAAGAGCTGATGTTTTAATGCTTTTTGAAACCGAAAATTTACCAAAACTTGAATCTCTGATTAAGTACTGATGATCGGAAATATAATATTTGTTTGTGTGTATGTTTATATCAATCACTGATAATGAGTTATGCCATTAATGATGCGCTCGTAGATGATAGTATAAATATACCGCCTGCCAGGTAACAGGTAGCTAAACATCCATCGTGGTTGGACCTGCCTGTTGTCACTGGAGGAAATAGGGGTATAGTTACGCTTTTAAACTGGGGGTTCTCTTATGCCACTTATTCAATTGCACTATTCCTTCAAAACTCTATGTGAAAAAATGAATAATATCAGCGACAGGTATGCTGTACTTCTTAAGGGTTTCACGATTTCCGGTCTTTCAAATCGTTAAACTGCGATCGTATTCACTTTTATGTTATCGAAACGAAGGTATGCTTCACACAAAAATGTTTTAGTGTGAGAAATTGAATAAATGCTCAGTCATGTATTGAACAATGATATATAAATTATTTATAGTTCTGTTTCTTGCGTCTCAAATACAGAAGTCAAGTTTATGACTTATTACAGCCTTATATACAATCCCATGAGTATAACTAACTTAATTGCCGAAACACATAATATTTCAATTTTAAAAGTCTTTGAGTTTAATTACATTTCTCAAAAATTAGGCTCAAATGTTAGGAATTTCATTGAGAAAATGCCCTTTTCTAGGAAAACTCTAACTATTAAAGTTAATAAATTGAGTTTTCTCTACTTAAGGGGCTTTTGATTTTAATGACAGTTATTCATGTGGTTAAGTTATGTTATTTTTGAGGATTCAAGTGAGACGACCTCTGAATTTTAAGTCATTTTCATTTTAGATCAATTTGGTCTTCACTATCGAGTCAAAGCAATTAAAGATATACTAGTCTTATATTAACTTTAATGGAGTTTATTTGTATCTCATGTTTGAAAAAATGGAAATGATTTGTTTAATTAATAAATTTGAAGTCATTATTTTGTTATCAATTAGATTTGAAGTAAAAATGATTCTGTATTAACTGATTATAATGTGAGCAATGGATGGGAAACGAAAGCTATTCGGTTATATGATAGCAGGCGTGGGTTGTTCTCGTCTGTCAGTGACCCTCATATCTCTAGGATAAGTGATTTTGATGTACTGGTGAAGATATGTATGCATTTGGGGTGCATTGGATGCTGTGCTATGAATTATTTAGCAAATAAACCGATTGCCTCTACATTTAATGCAATCAAAATTCAGTCAAAGAGTCCCTACCTTTTGAAAAACTGTTCTTTTTTAAAGTTGAAGACTTATGAAGTGCAAGAAAACAAAATGAAACATAATTGATAGACTTAAGCTGTACAGCAAGGCATAGATAGAACATATGATTGGACATCACTAAACAATTTCGATTCCCGCTGATGTAAAATCATGCGATTCACTAATAATAAGACTACACAAGAATTTGTTAGGTATGAATACCTGTTCGCACGCTCAGTAGGGAATTATTCAGTAGGAAAAAAATATTTAATAATATTGAAATAGATTGAAAACTTTGAATCAAACTTAAACTCAAAAACTTAATGCCCTTCAAATTCGAGAGTTCGTCGAAGCGAAAGGCAATCAGCGAAATATTAGGCAAAGAATTATTTTTGTTTGCAGTTAATTATGATATTCTTCATTTGCACATCCTCTCAATCGGCAATCAAGCGCTTCAATAATAAGCCATTCACTAAACTCTTCAAATATGGAAAGGAAGTGATTTTAAGGATATGAATCTCTTAATCACATGCATTTCCAATATATCATTCTATACTTATTGTAATAAAGCCTTAAAACTTTGTCGATGAGAAATGATACCACTTTTGAGTAGAGCCATTATCATCATTATTATTACTGCTGTATTTTGTGTTTAATGGTCACGAAATCAATGATTTGAGAAAAGGCGGTTTGAAGACTCTTGACTTAAATACTAACAATTGTACTCTGTATTTATGAGATGCACATTTACAATACAGTGTACTGTACTCTCTGTTTTGTAACATTACTTTTATGTTTCTATTGGCATGAGATCTCATGCATTAATCTCTCGCAAACTATTGTCATTAAACCTTACGAAAATTGTTGCTAAAGATATGATTTTTAATAGTGGAAGAGAAGCAAAACTTTCTTAACTATCATTTTGAAAAATGATGATATAATACAAATAGAGTTGCTTTTGATGGAGATATGAAGGCGTAATAATTGTTGCTTCACTGAAGGCAAACTTTTATAACTGTAGCAAATTATTGTTTGTATTGTTATTTTTCAATTTTTATTTAGGACAATGAATGCATGATAATTATGGTTTTGCATAAATAAAATATGAAAAGATTATTCATAGCATTACTATTATAAGGCATAATAGAAATTCATTGTAATGCCTCTATAGTGGTGTTTTGGCTTTGAAAAAATAATTCTAATCATGTAAAGCATGAGCGGTGAGTGGGTGGTCGACAAATAAATGAAACGAACGAAAAATGTTGAGGAGAACGAAAAATCTGAGTTGAAATTTCATAGTAAGTTAGTGGCGCTTTTGCATTGCAAGTCAGTTAATGCAACATTTGTGAGGTGCGGCGGTCTCTTTTGTCTTAAAAACGACTTTTCTATTCTGGAAGTGATTGGCGAGTACCACTCCCGAGCACGTGTAGTTGCCCTTTAACCCTCCACCCCAGGTATCTACTTCTTAATGCTTCTCCACCCATCGCGTATTTCAAGACTCGTTGGCTTTATTCTTCAGAAGTGAAATATAGATCGAGTTAAATGAGGAAAACTTGCATTTTGCTTAAATTCCTGCATTAACTTAAATCAGCTCAAAATCTAGTTAAGACAGTCATATGGAAAACAGGGAGTGGTTCACCACTTGATATACATGTACACTTGTCGACATCAACAGTGATTTGTTAGCGACCATTTCTTTCTAAATAATCATCTCTCTTGAAATATAGTCTTCAGGTAGCTATAAGTCTGGCTCTAACTTCAAGCCGATATTCAACAAAGTTTTTATAAGTGATACTTTTCAAGGTTTTTGCTGCCAAATTCTTCAGCTTTCATTCTAAAGTACAGCTAATGGTTTGTCTGACAAAACTTATTCAAAACTATTCACTACTCCTTATAAATAGATTTGAATTCACTTTATTGGAGAAGTTTTACTCTTTAACTGAGTCGTTGCTATACAACAATTTAGTTATGCTATAAATCTAAGTATGCGGTAGTTTGTAGTGTCAACTGGTAGCCAATTGCAGCCTTCAAAATATATGCTAATAGCTGTGCATCGGAAGAATTTGACTCGCATTAGACTCGCTCCCCATCTGATAATAATGGAAAAAGCGTGAAACTATTCAAATGAAGGCAAACTCAGGGTAGACTACAGTCGCACTAAACTAGCTTTAACTCAATGGATAATAAACTAACCTCTCGTTATAACTGTCACATTGCAATGATATCTGCATTGTCGTTACCCACATGTACACATTCTATACTCCACACCACACTCTACTCATTGGTCACTTGACCAAACTTAGGGGTCCTTTTTAGAAGTTTACGACTCCAAACCAATTGTGAAAGTGATTGTAAAGCTTAGTAAAGATTGTGAAGCTTTTGACTCGATGAAAAATGGTGGTCCATCAGCGGTCTATCAGAGGTGTGTATGTGTGCTCTGTGTTCATGTCCGAATACTTTTGCCCCCGTCCACACCCATTCCTTCTAAAATATTCCTTTTCATACTTAGATATTTTCAGGCCTCGAGCTTTTCTTGCTTTCGACAAAGTAATACCGATATCCGGGTTGACGGCGACGATAAGTTTAAACAAAAATAAGTGCTCTCAAAAAGCAAAAGCTAAGCACCAGAACTATTTATCGCCAGTTAATTTTTTAGTAGTCGCGTGGGCTCGGCATCAGTCGGATCAACCATTTCTTGGACTAGATTTGGGCGTCAGGAATATGAGTTTTGCCATTTTTAAATTTATGATTACCTTTAAACATATAGCCTATCATGAATAGGGTTGGGCTACTATTTGTATTCTATCCTGGATTGTGAAATGTTCCCATGAAAACGGAAAGTAGTTTATTGAATAATGTATCAGATGTTCATAACATTTCACTTTAGTTTAGCTCATCTCAAATCCGCCCGCTCTCTAATTGTTCTAGTACTCCATCAAATTCATCATCTAAAATATGCTATATTAGCGAATCTCAAATTTTCCCATCAAAGCCCTAATTTTTAATAGGATTACTCAAAAAACTGTTCCGCCTTTCAATTTTATATTCACTCTTAATCATTACGAGTTATCAAATTTCATTGTGAGAATAAACTCATATTTAAATTAATTTTAACAAAACTTTGTCGGCAACAAAATCTTATTCTAAGTTCAAATGAATATTTCTTTCTTTGGTTTTAAACTTTTGTCAGGATTCATATCAAACTTATTCTTAGAGATCAAATGACCCATGAATTTGAGTACTTAAAAAAATTAATGACTTTTGAAGCGAAAGTGATGTTAGATGTAGAAGACATGACTGACTATGTGGAACCGATTCACAATAGTGATTGTGATATCTTGTGTTTTCTCAAATAAGTAAAGTCAATGTTACAGTGAAAGTGACATTCAATTGTTAAACGAGAGAAATCATTCGATATAAAAAGTGTTCTTTTTTACAAATTTCCATTTGTTTTTTAAGTTAACTAAACTTTTGGGAATTTCAGCGCTATAATGATTTTAGTGAACTTTATTTTAATCGAAAATTTCATTAATTTTATTTATAACAACATTTTTTTCCTTTGATATGACAGAAAATTCAGACATTTATGATTTTCGTTAATCCATTAAATTTGTTTCACAAACTTAAGCACTTTTTTCTAACTTAAGTGTCTGTAGCCATCCGTCACTTTAAACTTCATGTATTATTGACGAATCGCTTTTCGATTACTTTGTATTACTGTATCTCCTATTCTAATGAGAAATTTCTTAAAAACTTTATACTATTGTAAGATTTGGCGAAAATCCTAACAAAAGGAATTGAAAAAGTACTTCTGAAAAGCAATTTCAAGTTTTTGTAGTTGTATCTCAATCGCGAAATTTCAAACCACAGTAACTGAATTGGAAGTGGAGTTGGAATTAAAAAAATTTGAAAAACAAAATAACTCATTAGACGTTGATAAATGCGAAGATATGAAAAGCAGAACTAGTATTATATTATAAAAGAAAGCACTATTTTTTGATTATTACAGTCTAGAGAGTCAATTATTATTGTCCAATTAGTTTTCAATATTTAATTTGGCACGAATGCTAACATCAAATAGAAGCTGAAGAGTGAGTTTTATAATTAAATTCAAGTGCATATCAAGTTAGCAAGACTTGTCTGACGAGCTCAAGATTCTACTGATCTATTTTAGATATGCCATTCGCCATATAACTTACTCGTCAATAGGCGTAAGGGTTGCGAAGTTTGCTTAGTCTCTATCAAAGGTATTTGTTATGACTAAAGCCAAAGCCAATGTTAGAGTACAAATGAGACGGAAAGTTGAGTTCAACATAAGAAATAGATAATCAAAGCAACCTTGTAAGCATGTACTGTACTTCTGGCATGTACTGTACATCAAACAAATAGACATTCTTATGGAAGTACTTTTCTGGGATCATTAATAACATCCGGATCAAGTCAGCTGACCGTGACTTCATTCGCTTTTGTACACTACTGTGTGCAGCAATTTTTTTCCTAAACCCAAAGCACAATGCCTTTCGTTTAAATTGAAGAAAATTTTATCTTTGATAGACAGTTGTGTATAATCATTTTGAACTTCGTGTGCAAATACTTGCTTTCAAAAACCAATACATTATTTCAAGAATATATAAGAACAAAAATCTATATTGAAAAACGCTATTTGACTGTATTTAACATTTAAATACTGTCAGTATTTAAAGTTTAAAGAACAGCATAACAGTTAAATTGATCAAACGATTAAATGGCTATAACGTGACCAACAGGAAAACATTTGCTTATTTTTGTTTAAATGTAGAGGAAATCATAAGTATGTCATTAAAAGTTCTTATTTATTATTTGTGGCAACAAAGCGGACAAAACGTTATAAATGATATGAAACTAGATATCTTGAGCCTTAATGAACAAAGAGTTATACCAGTACTAGTTGTAAAAAAATTAAACCCATTTCTTTTAGTATTTTTTAAAATAGTGTCTAAAGTCTGACCAAAACTGAAACTCGAGTACAATAATTTGAAAAGAAAAATAGCAATTATTTAAACAGCTGTCTTATATGTAGTTTGAAATAAACAGAACTCGAAAATAATTGTTGCGAACAACAGGATCCATGTAATGACCCTTTTTTGGGGCAGAACAGACCATATGGAGTGAGAGATAGCCAAATAAGTTTAGTTACGTGAACCACTGCCACGCGCTTCACAGATCAAGAGCCTATGTTTTATAATTACTTTAGAGAGAGGCCCATAAAATCAGTGACAAATGAGTGAATACATGCGTCAATTACTATCCTATTCATAAGAAATAGCGCAGACATTGCTTGTAAGCATAGGTAGCAATCATGACAATATCATTCATAATGGTATTCAAATACTCATGAGATTGTCTTTGTCTGTCGTTTGTTCACTTTTTGTGATAAAACTCCTCAACAAAGCCATCAATACATTAGATGTAATGCCTTGAGGGCAGGACGTTATTTCCTGCACATGCAAGTCAATGAGCATATCGAAAAAGACGACCTCCATCAGCGCATTGCCATCAATGCTACTCTTCAAGTGACACTTTTGCTCTCTTCTTACTCACTCAAGCGAACACACAATTTTCTTATACGTTTCCTGTTATACTTCACAAAAACATCAACAGGTGATGGCAATGTTGTAAATTGTTGGTCAATCATTACTATAACCAATTGAATGTTGCATTTCAAGAGTCACTTATAAACTACACATTATAGTTACTTATTTGTACTCATACTAGTTATGCGATACCAATTATTTTTGGTATTCAAGTCAACATCAAGGATGTGGTTTTTGGGTCTGATGATTGCCGATCAGAGCCGAATTGATTAAAGAAGTAAATCTATTAAACTTGTATTATATTTTTTGCCATGTAATTATTTATTATTAGGGTCTGAGCAAAAAATCCATAAATCTTGATATTTTACTGTGACTGTCATTAAAATATTACTGAGAATATATTTTTTGAAATGTAGTAAACTTACAATCAATAATGGGACCTAAGGCCAGACTCGTCTTCTAATTGCCTTATGTTACATATTAAAGAGACACACCTTTCTAGTGAAGCATGTTTCAGGTGCGTGAAATTCCACTGCATTTCTCTGTTAACCAAACTTTAAATATAAGAATATGTCAGCTTAAAAGATAAAAAAAAGAGAACATTTTATTTTCATTCGACAAACACTACAGATGATTGAAAAGAAAACTACTTTGAGTTGCATGAGATAAAAATAAATAGAAGAACTTGAAAAGCATTTTTGCATTGGAAAGCATTAAATTTTTGAAAAGTGTGATTATGATATATTATAATGAAATAGGGATTCTGTGCTGTGTTTGGATTGCATGCCATTCGATTATTATTTGAATGGTATAGTTATTAGTTTGACCGAAGAATAATTTAGTGCATTGAGTGAGCTATTTCTGGTAACGCATCGATGGATCCCTGATCGGTACGACAGGTGCAACTCATCTATTTTTCAATTGTGCACAACTGTACTGTTCGTATAGCTTATTAGGGACTTAACTACAAAAGAGGGACAATAAAGTTGAATGAGTGCGCATTTTTAGTGCATTTAATTACAAACAATCGTATAATCAACAGCAGAGAAAAAATTAGGGTTCGGCCTATTAAAGGCGCTAATGATGTTCAAAGCATTGCTAAAAATTGCATTTTCGACTCTAAACTGAGGTCAACAAGTGCTGTGCAATACAGAAATTGCGTGATTCATTTATAACGTGCTATATTAGCAAAATAATGCACGAATGAATTTCTACAATAGTAATGGCATTCATAGTCTTTATTATAGAATTGCATAAGTTATCGATTAAATTCAAAGAGTTTAAATGTTTTTGCAATTAATGCAACAGTTAAACTGTTTAGAAGTTTAAATTTTCATATATGCACTCTTACTGAGTATTTTCCTGTTAGAGTGTCCTGAAAATACATTTTTCATATAAATCTTTTTTAGTTACTCTTCAATAATACAAGTATTTCTGGATAAGGTTTCAAAGGGCAAAATTGTTTATAATGGATGTTAGAATTTTATATAGATAAAAACATAATGAAAAATAGTTTTATGTTTTTTGTGCAACTAATTGCATCAGTAAAGGTAACCATCCCAAGAATCTTAGGTGAATCGCTATAGTGTCACGCAAGTCGTGGGAAATCGCATTTAGCAACTCATAGATTTGATTGAAATTGGGATATAAACTGAAATGTTGAGTGGAAGCCGCACCTTCATTCCTTAGAGTAAAAAATTCGTACAAAAATTCGTACCAAATTCTATAAATTATAAGTTGCGGTCAAACTTTATGTCATGAAAAAAATAAAATATCTTAACTTTTATTATTAATTTTCTTTTATTCTTTCGACCTTTTTTCGATTGCATAATTGCTTACTTTCTTTGAATACGGATTTAATCAAAATATCATTATGACTTAATCCAATTATTATTTTTATGATTGATTACAAAATCATTTTATATAATCTTTACATTTCATTATCTTTACATTTCATATGCTTTACATTTTTGCTCCAAACAAATTAAATTCACATCAAATCAATACTTAATTCAATAATATTATTGCTCAACAAATTTTTTCTGAATAACTCTTACATATATTTTTTTAAATTAATTAAATTTGATGGAAAAGCAATTGAAATTCTTGTGATGAATTCAACACATCTTAATTGAATGATGAAAAAACTAGTAATTGATATAAAATCGTGAAATTTATTAGTATTATTTTGAAGCTTCATTTGATATGGATTGCACACCATTGATTAAGATGTGCTCAATTCATCACAAGAATTTCAATTGCTTTTCCATTAAATATAATCATATTATTTCTTGAATATTATATGTAAAATTTTATTCAGTAAAAAACCTTTCATAGTCTGCGACATTAAAAGAAAATTAAAGGAATAAAACTTTAAACCCAGTGGTCATTTACCTCATCCATTAAAAGTGTTAAGCAATTTTGGTGTTATTCAAGATTTTCCCACTATATTATTGTGCTGTAGTATAAATACATAATAGGTAAAAAGTATTCTACCTGTTTTTCTCATAATTGCACTCTTATAAAAAAATATAATAACATATTTTGTATGAATTAATTTAACTTTCAAGTAATTCAGTCTTTTTTGGATTGCATTCTTAATTTAATAACATATTTAAATATTGTGATTGAATTTAACTGACAAATAATAGCATAATCTGAATAATAAGTTCTTATAAATATGTTTTGGACTTAATTGAAATAATTTTGAATTGATTGATAATATATTGAATGAAATGATTTGTGAAATGAACTGAATGTTTTGAATTTGTAGTTGATGGATGTTACTTCCCGATTGAGTATCAAGGACAATTCATGATACAAACCGGGGCATCAGGTGCTGATGGAGGCAGTATTGTTACATATTCTGAGATCACAATAGAAGCGGACGCAATACCTCCGTGGGGTCGTTGTCACAAAAGAAGAGGCAATAATGTCATACTAAAAGATAGTACAGGAGCTGAAGATTGCATGCGATGCTTTCATCTAACAATGAAGACACCGAATGTCATTCAATTACATACTGAAGGTTTGTTTGAAAAAAACAACTTTTGTCACATATTTTTTGCATTAAAACAAAATCAAGTTTTGGTATACATTTCAATAATGTTCCTTTTGATTAAAGGTTTGGCTCGATGTTACACCAATGAAGAGGCAGCCAGAGCTACGTGTCCATTGGATAAAGATGTGCTCGAAAGAAAGTTCAAAGAAATTATGCTTTTCCGTAAGTAGATTTCTATTAGTTTAATGCCCAAAATATATATTTATGCTGTCAATGTCATCATAACTTAAACCAAGTATTTGCCCAAAAATTATAATAGCTTTCAATAACAATTTGCCAAATTTTTCGTTGTATAAAAAATCGCAATATCCCAAAATGTGGGCGCGTCTGAATTGATGTTAAAATTAAAGTTTGGCTGTGATATATTAGTGATAAGATAATGAAATTTATGGTGTAGTTCTGAAAAGTTTGTGCAACAAACGCCGGAGGAATGCCTACACACCTACTAATATTTATAAATCGGATCTCTCTCTCTCTCTCTTCCTCTCTCTCCCTCTCTCTCTCTCTC
>JAQFZT010000399.1:0-26476 GCA_034696325.1 Camisiidae sp. | reverse complement strand
TTGAGATTTCATGGATATCATCAATAAATATGATTATCTTTTTTGCATTTCAATTTAGTTTTACACCTTTTTAATTAAAATGTAAATACTTCAGCAAAACTTATTATTTTTTGAATAGAAATTTTGGGAAAATAGCAGGAATTTTTAATTTCGGTAAAATTTCCTTCGAAAATTGAGCGTTATTTAGAAAAATACCCAAAACTAGTCACTTAAGTTCCTATTAAGTCCCACTATCGGACTGGAGAAAATGTTTGAAAACTGGAGGTCTGGCAGCTCTAGAGCTATTTGTTATAATTTGAAAATTGAGTCTAAAATTAGACAGTTTTGGTGTTAAAACAAGATTTTATTCAATCTTTTAATATCGAAAAAGGCCAAAATATCTTTAAATTTGCACAAATTAATCCTGAGATTTGAAAGTTTCCCTTAAGGCTAGAATCCCTTGAGCACCATCAGCGGTGAAGACTATAGTTTAGAGTGTAATCACGTTTCAATCTATCAATTTTTCAAAATTATTGTTATTCAATAAAATTTCCATTGAAAAGGAATAATTTTGATTTTTAAAGAAAAGTTTAAGTTTATAATGTTATTCATTTGAATGTAATGTTTTTGAGAAAAGAAGAAAAATGAGAACTTGAAAAAATTCATAATTCATATATAGATATAATCTAAAGTGATGAATAAGTTGGCGGAAGAAATTCATAGATAAAGACGTACTGGTATTACATCGTTATTTTCAAAGTGTCTCTCACATTAAGCCTTTTTTATTTCTATTTTCTTTGCTTTACTTTTAATAAAATCTCAAAAAATTTCACTAATGATTAAATTTTTAGTATGTTTTGACATATCATTAAAATTTAGATTAGTTTAAAAAGACTTAATTGTGTCAAAAATGACTGCTCACAACCATAATATTATTTAAGTTTATATCCTATTAACCGATTTCACATTATTGAAACTTTATTTATGAATTCTTAGTAACATCTTTTCTTTTTATACATTTATAAGTATTTCCTTATTGCTCACATCATAACAAATATTTATGTGAAAATTTTCAAAAGTTTTACCGAAATTCGACTTAAGATTATATTCAAATTATTATAATTATGAGGTTTTGTTCCGATCACAAAAGTATTTGTTTGAAGGAATGAATATTATTAACTTTAAGCCATGTCTTCATTTGAATTTTCTAATAAACAAAACTCCTGAATAACTTAAGTTTTGAATTACCTGTTTAAGTAATAAGAAATAGAATGCTTTAGAGCTATCCTCTCTTGAAATACAACCTTATTAAATAAAGTCTAATAAAAGAAAACTTTCTTTTTCTTAGAAAAGTTAACTTTTATTGATTGATTGTAAACATGAGAATAAATTAACATTTGCAGACTGTCCTTAGGCTTAAGATGAGTGATTTCTAGAGATAGATTTGTGCAATGAATGGATTTGTGCTGTGAGAAACTTCCCTCAATATCATAGTTTGCTGAGTATTACAATCGGGTTAATGGATGCCTTCATTTAATTATTCATTCCATTGATTGAAGGAAAATAATATCTCAAACTTCGGGTTTAAGTTGTATTTCATTAACTCAATTCATTTTCCTCTCATAAAGACGTGTCAATTTTCTCTTCAAATATAATAAGACTTTCAATTCATATTCAATTTGCTTTACTTAATTAATCAATGCATCGAAAATAGTGTCTCTAAATTCTCATTAGAAATCTCTTTCTGATGAATTGGTCTGAATTTAATGTGCAATAAAAGACTCATTAGTTTTTTGTTTTGGAAGTCGTTAGACTTGACTTAAGTTAATTGAGTTTTAATAATGATTTAACTGTCAATAATTTACTGAATATTTAATGAGCGTTTTTAGTACTGCTTCACGAAGAAAGAAAACTATATTCTTGAACTCGCGTACGATTCAGTCTATTTCTCTTTTTAAAGTCAAGTTTTTAATAAACAAAATTAATAAGTAATTCAATTCGATAACAAAGTCAAAAGATTAAAGCTTTTTCAAATCTCAAACTGTACCAAAATATTAAAAATTCTGTTTATAATTACTTCACAAAATATAGTTCAAAATCATAAGTTTAATTCATTGTCTAAATTGAATATAATTTGTAATCAAACGAATGAGAACTCGTTTAATAATAGAATTTTCGTCTGATTGCGGAACACAATAAATTGATTTAAACTAAAGCTAACATTTATTTTGCAACAAAATTCCAAATATAGGGTCTAAAAAGTTGTTATCAATTTATCATTTGTCTAATAATATAACTCAATGGGACCGAAATGCTAAAGAAGTGAAAATAAATGTAAAAAATGTAGGATAAGAGCATTTTTGATGGATAATAAAGTTTGACTGAACAGAACCTGAACTGAATAACGAAAAATTCACTGTTTTTAATGAAGGAATCCATGAGCTTATTGTAGTCGAAACTAAATGATCATGAAATGCAAAATAAGACGAGAAAATATGATTTAAATTGAATAATGAGCGCAAATTTTGACTTTAATTATGAAATGTTTACATTACAGGTCGAGCCTCACGAAGTGATATCTCGCGCGCGTTCCCATTTATACCATCCAATAGTTGACTACAACTCTCTAGAAACTCATGTTAGGAATCAAGTGGTTCGTGTGGCCATCGAAAACATTTATCGTTATGACACGTTTGTCGATATAGCTCGAGGAATAACACATCATTTATCCTCAACATATGGTTATGAATGGGCCTGTGTTTTGGGTCATAATTTATTTCATGGGGAAGATGTTCCTGAATGTCACTCACAGGCAGTATCTGTTCATTTCGGTGATCTTCGTGTCTTACTATGTGCTGTCGAAATCCTAAGCCCTGATTCACAGCATTCCTACACAACTGTTCAGGAAAAAAGCTGAACACATCTCACATTTATTACTTTGTTTTAATTTATTAATTCATTATAAATTACTTTGATTTTCATTATGAGTTAAGGAAACAAGTAATATTTGTTTATCATATTTTATTTCTGTTAGATATTTAAATTATACATTTATTATTCATCATTACAAACATTACCAGAGAAAAGATTAGTTAAATCCTGAGCTTTACTTACTTTTTTGAAGTATTCAACTCTAGATCTTTTCGTAATATAATTATATGGAGATAAGTATGAAATAATTTCATATAATTATAAAGTAAATTAAAGGGTTTAGTAAAAAGATAAAGTCTAATGGATCAGAATGAGTACTCAACTTCACAAGATGTAATTGCTTGTCAATTAGTATAACCACAAATCATATGAAAAGTGAATTTAAAAGTTTATAAACTTTAAAGTCTATTTGTGAGAAATTCTGTAACAACTCATAGATTTTCATGTATCCCATAAATTGAATCTTATTAGTTGCAGACCTCTATTTCAAATGTTGTTTCCCTTTTAAAGCAAATAAATTTTATTACATTAGTTTAAAACTGAATGTGAATTACTTTAATTTTTTTTCTTATCATGAAATAATGAGAACCCTGTTTCACACTTTGACCTCTTTTATAGTTAGTTGAAAAGTATACTACCGGTTGAAAAACTCTAGTCAGTTTTCGTATAAATTTTCAATTAATTTCTTTATATATCTTCTATTTAAACATCAATTCATCTGAATTCCTGATGTCTCTCAAAAATTCTGTTTAAAAGTCAAAATTTCACAACAATTCGTAATTAAGATGAAAGCGATTCAATTATTGACAAATTGTTCTGAAATATTGAATACAGTAATCATTTAAATGTTAAACTATGTTATTATTAGATTTCCAAACTCTGAACTGTATCTAAAATTATTTTCTTGTTGTATTTGAATAATAAAGTATACGTGTAATTGTATTTTTAGAAAAGTTTTTCAATTAGGGCTTCAATTTTAAAGTCATTTATTTGATGTTTATTTCAAGTTTTTTTCTATACTTTCTAAGAACTCATTAAAATAGTAGAAAAATAGCTTTTGAAAACTTTCGGAATGTATAATAGTTAGTCTATTAAACTTTTTGTTCCTCATTTTTCAATCTGATTTGACGTTAAACAAAGTTATACCTAATTAAAGCTCAACTCTATTCTAAATGTAAATTTACTTTTTAAAAATAAAGTTCAATTTCTTTTCAGATCACAGTTTTATTCAAATGTTTTATTCATTTCAAATCCAAATTAATTTGAATTATAGATAACATCGCATTCAATTTTAAATTGAAAATATATATAAAATTTACAAAAATTGATTTATAATAATAATAATAATGTGATATAAACTCTGTATAACATATGTGATTATAATAATTAAAGTAATATATAATTAATTTACAATATGTTTAATCTCTTGGATTGCCGTTGAATAGTCACTAACCATGTATTGATATTAACACTGCTGTAGTTCACAGGATTTTCATGTATAAAATAATTCAAATACAAAAAACAATTAAAAAATTACAGATAATATTCATGATTAAAAATAATTCTAATATCAAAAGGAGAATAAAAATAATTGACATGAAACTAAAGCTAAGAACTGATTTAATTAATGTTTATTTTCGATGAATAAAACTTGGAAAATAATTAAATCTTTATTTATTGGCTCCTCTGAATCCTGGATAGAGAGCATATCCCTGCGCGATATCATTATCTTCTAAGAAGAGGACATTTGGCTGACCGATCCGTTGGTTAAGTCCGAAAAATTGTGGTGAGCTTTCACACGGAACCGCTTCTTCTTCGAAAGCGCATGTCAGCGTCAATTGGTTGAAGACTGTTTGGTTACCGCAGAGGAATGACCAATGATTCATAATAGGTCTGCCTTCAGGATCGGTCTGTGCGTGACACACATGGAATACTTGACAGGCATTCTCTACATCTGCGTAATATCCGTCTTCAGTACATTGAAACCCAGTTCTGAGTGGATTCTAGTTATCAAAAGTAATGTATTTTATTATAGGCTATCAATCAATATTGTCGATAATATTAAATCTAAGTAAGAATTTTCAGGTTATTCTTCCGGAATTATATTTCAACTCTTCATCTCATTTCCATTTAATTTCACACTCAATTAAACATTTATTTATCAAATATGAATACTTCATAAGTTTCAATAGTCAAAGAACTTGATGTTTAAAGACCTGAATCTGATAACCAGAGTTGTAGCTCAGTTCCAAATAATTATAAAAAAGACATCACGACTAGGCTTTCATCTTAATGAAAACAATTCTGATCTGAGATTTATTGATAAAGTTTATTGTCTTAGTATATCATTCCAGAAAAATCATTGACATTTAAAGAATTTTCAAACTTAATGGAGTGTTGGGACGTTTTGAGGGCAAACTATCACTATTATATATATTATATTGTATTATAATCAGAGAAATAGAAACGGAGAAAATACAAAATTAAATGCAGAAGATATTCAAGAAGAGGGAGAGAGAAAAAATAGTAATACAATAAAAAGATAGATTACAAGCAAAGAAAGTTGACTGGCATACAAGTAAAGATGCTATAAATACAGCCTTAAGAGGCAATTATAATCCTAACATACTTACACTGAGTAACAATTCTGCGCCGTCGGGTAATTGCCAGGCTTGCGATTGTCTCTTTGACCGTTTCAATGATTTTGATTGACTCAAAGTCAAGATTACTGCAAATCCTATACACAAAAGAAAATCAGTCATATCAACAAAATCTATAATTTCAATATTTATTAGAAATTATAATTAAGTTTAACTTTTATTCAACTATAAAACTTTAATTTATTTCTATTTTTATAAAGCAATAAAAGTTTATTAATAAAGTTTAAAAGTTTTCATTTGAAAACTTAGTCTGCGATACAATTGAATAATAAATTTTTCTTCTTCTGGTTAACTGTTATTAAACTTTATTTGTTATAAATTAAGCACAATATTTATAAATAATTTTATCCGTTTTTAAGCTTAAGATTATTTATATATGGGTTGAAAATAAAGTTTATAAGCAATTCAGCGATTACTGAAAGTGATATTTGAATAAAATATTTCGTGATTCAAATTTTACAGGATTTTTTCTAATTTATTATGCAATTTCTCTATTGGCACTTATGTTGGTTAAAATGTTAGTAATCAATATAAGTTTATATGACTTGTAATTAATCTGAATTTAAGGAAATTATTTAAAGACGTTAATAATATTAGAGAATATAAAAATTGATAGTTATTTTATAATTAAAAAATGATTGGTATGACTGATGAAAAACCTAATACTATGTTAATGCTATTTAGTTTCACATTTATTACACACAAACTAGAATCTAAATCAGACAACTATTAAATGACTTATTAGTTAATGAAAATGCAATAAAAATTTTATTTGAATTTTCAAGACAAAAATTTATTAGTCAAATATTTGCAAAACTACTGATGATTCAGATTTAGATCACATAAGCTTTAAATATAGAAACCATTTTTGTAGTCTAAGTATAATTTTAGAAATAAAATTTTCTGTAACTAATCTCAATCTGAATGGTTATATAAGAGAAAACTTGTCGATAAGATGTTAAGTATAGTTAAACTCCTAATAAGATAATTAAATTAAAATCTCAATCATATTATCGCAATTATAGTGTAACGAAATAATGAATAAAAACTTAATATCTATATTAAATGGTAATTGAGTTAACAATATAATGAGTTAAATAGTACAAGAAAGATAGGATTTATCACTTAATAAATCCAAATATTACTTCTTACTCATGACACAAAAAAAGTTTGGTTTCAGTAAAAAAAGATAGCGATATATCTAGACAAGTACTTTATGGAAAGTATTGTAAACTTTTTCTTATTAGGAAGACTGGGACACAATTTAATAGTATTAGCATCAGAAGAGAGAGTTGGGTCACGAATTTTCGATGAGATAAAAAGGTTTATAGCTATTTATCACATTGTGCTAAATGTTTGGTTTGCTTCCTGGCGGCCAAATTCACTTATATTTCGCATAATTTCTTTCTTAAATAATAATCACAATTACAGGTTTTCACTTTCTTTTCTCTCTAAACTTTTTTTCTTTTAAGTAAACGAAAAAATTGAATAACTTTTAGGGTGAATCGGTGTCATAATAGGAGAACAACAGCTGAAGAAGTTGCTAACCATCAACATAATGAACATAAACCAGATTTTATCTCAAAGCCAATCTGTGACTTATCTTTCAGTTCGATTCAGATGTTTTAACATTTTTTTACATAATCCTCAAGAAAGTATCAGAAATCAAATCTGGGTTTTATTTCAATTATGTTTACGATCTTAGATATGCATTGAATGTTATCCAGAGATAAGAGATGTTTTTTATATAATATATTCAATGTTTCATAAGAACTTAGATCCTTATCACAGGTTTATATTGTCATTTAATTAGAATAAAGTATCAGGTTGAATACTTTGTATGAATTGTTGGAATGAATTCATAAAATAAGAGCTCATAACATACTCAATCTTAATTTGGCTCAAAATCTGTTTATTGCTTTGTTTGAGAAATAGATAGAGTTTTTATTTTCAGAAATAAAAACTAATTTTACAATAAGATATAGATAACAATAAAATCTATATTCAAAAGCTTGGGTTTATTCTTAGCTCAATATCTAATTAATAAGAAAAAAATTAGCTGTCATTACGATTGAAATAGTTTTTTATTCATCAATAGAGAGAAGAAAAATTTCTCTATTGTTCGTGAATTAATATTACTAAATATGATGTGTTTTATTGTAAATGTAAAAGTTATACTATTGGAAAAATAACTACTTTTACTAAATGGTTATTCAATAATTATTTCCGTGTTATAAACGGGAAATAAATTTAAAAAAATTATTTCATTAAAATGATTTTATAAGACGTCTATCGATTTATAAATAGGTAATTCTGAAATCCTCCCACATTTGATGCATTGTTAAATCAGCACAATTTGAGCGTTAAATTCTTAACGTTAATACTTTAAACTCAAACTAAATATAACTTCATTTCAATTTTTTTTCATCAAACTATTGTTACCAGCGCTCAAGTATTAAAAAAATCTTATTTGTCATGTCTGGTGAAAAAAGGGTTACTTATTATTATTCAGAATTTTATTATTATTTATCTTAACTTATTTTTAATAGAAACGTTTAGTTATAAAATATATCATTTTATGGCTCACTTTTTAAGCTTAATATAATGCTTGACTCGTAAATTAATCTAATTTTAAATGATATAATATTATGCAAAAATTTAAAGGGGAAATGAACTGAAAGTTGAGATATGTTTTTATAACAAACACTCTTCTTATTATTGGATGAAAAATCTTTTTTTGGCATAACTTATAAAATACTAATAAAAAATAACTTTTATTTATATTAAACTACTGTATATTTTTCAAAAACATTCCAAATAACTTTCTCTTTTCTTGATATAAGTGATACTCTTATGAATGAAGAGTTTTAAATTTCAAATTTATGATAAATAGATTTTTTTGCAATTCATTTATGCAATTGAAAAAAAGTTTTTCAACAGTAAGTTTTTCATCAGTTTTTTAACTGATTTATTAAAATTGATATTCAATACGCCCAAAAAAGTGTTATGCAAGCTATGAAAAGTTGATTTGTGGGATATTTATAATTTTGATTTGCATTTGAAGTTCTCAACAAACAGTTCTATAATTTTAGTAATAATGCTTTGAATCAAAAGTCTCAATAAGATTTGAATTGACATTTGAAAAGATAGCAAACATTAATCAAAAATAGATCTTAAGATAATTGAAAAATCCAAATAATAAAATTGAATAAGCTTTCAAATAATTTGTGAAAATTTTCAATAAAATCAATCAGATAGTATTGATTTGAATGAGTTTTAATGATTGACAAACTGAATGCAATCTATAATAAAGTTTGAGATGAATTTTTCTTTTTTAGTCAAATGAAACTGATTTCTCGAGATTAAGAAAGAATAAAATGAATTAAGATTATAGAAAAACTTTCGATAATCCTTAAACTATTTGCTTAAATTTAATAGAAAACAAATAATAAAAGATATGATTACATACCTAGAAATAGTGCCACAAAAAGCTTCATCTTCAATAAAATAATATATAAAACAAGTTCAAGTCAAAGAACTTTTAAAGCTCACTATAATATCGAGAAGAGAAAAGTTTTTTAAAGAACGATTAACAAAATCATAAAAGTTTACGAACAATAATAATAACTAATAAATAACTTTATAAACTTAGTTATTAAGATCGCTCACCAAACAAAAAGTGATGAGTTAGTAGTGAACGGTTCGAAATATGGCACAAGTAATGAAATGATGATGAGCTGCTTTTATATACCACTCTCTCTTCTCTCCTCTAACCGCTATTCTAAGGGTATCCAGAGATTGGCTATTCAGAGATTTATCTTTTAGAAGAGAGCAAATGCAAGAGAGAGTAAAACTTAATTTCAAATGCAATGCAAACGTTGCATCACAAATAAAATTTAGGCGCATCTCTAAGCCTTAAGGGTACGCAACAGTTCATGAATGTCTACCTGAGGAGAATAATATATGTTAAGCAACAAACATCATGTTCAACATAAAATTCTTCGAAATGCCCGAACCCTTTATCAACTTTTGGCAAATTAATCCATATTAAACATTATCAATCAGAATTAGAGAACAACTAAGTTTCATAAACATCAAAATCTTTCATTTTAAAACTAAATATTACAATATTTAAAGTTATTATTTGATAATCATAAAAATTTCATGGAATCTATCTCTTAAGATTTTAATCGAATTTTTTTTATGAATGTCTAACTTTATAAAGAAAACGGTTTTTAATAATAGATATTTAATTATTCTTTCATTGATTTGATTGTAAGTTATAATCATTTGATTTTGTATCATTAATCTGAATGTTTGTGGCTTATTTAGTGTATCAAAATAGGTTTGGACATTTTGACTCTGGACATTTGTAATAGTAGCCATTCAACACAATTGTGTCATACATGCTTTCTCTCTCTCTCTCTCTCTCTCTCTCTCTCTCTCTCTCTCCACTTTCGGAACTGCATCTGATCCCAGGAATACAGAAGTTTTGTGCGTCTGTCTTAGTTATGAAGAAAAAGAGTATTTACTAACTTAAAAAAATTCATTTTTCATTAGTGGGTCAAATCATTTTAGCTCAATCTTTATTATGTATTGATGGCTAATAATTACTGTCTTTTATCTTTTGAATTGTTTTGATAAAATGTCTAATTGAAAATTCTTTATCTCCTTTTTTAGGGAAATTGAATTCCTTTTTAGATAAAGGAAAGTCTATAATCGGTAACTATTTTGAGTTTATTGAAAAGTTACTTAAACTCAAAAGGAAGAATTGTTTGAATTCTAAATATTTTGTGAAATGCATACTTTCTAACAAAATATGAAATAATAAAGTTTAATAACATTCAATTAAATAGTTTTATTATGCAAAAGTGTTTTTCTTCATCATTAAGAAAAACGGAAATATTTTTTTCAGTAAACTATTCAAATGAATACATGAATTCATATTTCATCCTCTAATGAACATTCAAGAAATTATTTTGTTTTCTCACAAGAATACCCCCAAATTAGGACATTTGATTTTACTTTTGAAAACATGCATCACGCTTTGAAACTGTTTAATCGTTTCGTTAGTTTCATCTCAAAAATCATTAGAATCAAAGATATGGTAGAGATTGACATAACTATCCAAATTTTTTTCAAGCTTTAACGTGGGCTTTAGATAACCGGAAAGCCATAAAACTATATTGTATTGAAATATTTAATACTCATTTCTTAATGGATGTTAATATTGATAATAAAGAAAAGTCTAATAACTATTTTCCCTAACGTCAGAACATGTTTATGAATGAAAGGAATTTATTGAACACTAAAGTCTGAATTTTGATCAATGAGTTATCACGAGCGGCATATGTCTGGCAGGTATGACTAGCATTTGAAAGCATGAAAAGAGGAACTTAAAAAGTTTTTTGAAAACTTTGATCTCTAGCACATAAACAATGTAAGCAACTTGTATTGCAAAGTAATAGCCATAATATTGTACAAAATATTAATGCTTGTAAAACATTCAATTGAGTATCTTTTGATTCGAGTATAAGTCCATGCAAAACAAGTTTATGGCAAACATTTAAATCTAGTTCAATACTGTTATTATGTTAAATATTTAATTTGTTTCAGAGAACATATACAATAATTTCAATGAATTGAATAAAAGAAGCTGAAAAACAAAAATCTCATTGTTTTAGCGAAGAGTCTTCAGAAAATTTTCTGACCTTAACTTAAACTGTTGTTTCCTATGTTTGCAAACTTTCATACTTTTGGATATTTGCGATTGATTTTAATGTACAAATACTTTCGCACTAAAGGGAACAACTCTTATGTTGATTTGAAGTCAAACTTTGTAATGAATGGTTAGTAAACCTTTTAATAATAAAAAGGATTAAAACATTGAATACTCAGAAAGAAACAAAATTATATCCTTTTCTTCTTTAGAGTATTGAATAGGATTGCGTTGACCTGAATAAAAGGTCAACAAAAAGTGTCCGATCAATAATCATAATAATAATGAATAAGAAAGTAATTTCACGATAGATTCGCATAATTCATACAAAGAAGACATTGTATGAAAAGATGCACAAAATTGTTTCCTCTCTATAAAGATCTGTAATAATTATTAATTATCAAAAGTAGTTTGTGTTCAGAATTATAAGTGATTTTTTCTCTTCTCATTCATTGATGGCATCAGTCATTTATATGAGATCTTTTAAGAAAGAAAATTGACACTAAATTATTTTCAAATCATTTTATTCTTTTCATAAAATGGAAATTAGTTGTAATGAATTTGTTTTTCTTTTGTAAATCTATAAGTTTGAAAAATTAACTCAAAATTAGGTAAACAAAAAGTTTTCAATTCATCAAAGTCTTCAAGAGAGGTTTTATTTCAAAATCGATAGATAATTGATGTTAAAGTATTTACTGTTGTCTAATTGAGGATAACTTTTTTTGGATTACATTCAAATTTATGGAATTGTTAACTTAATCCCATCTTATCAGTCGATTAAATGCAAATCTTTAATGTGTCCGCCGTTCAGATAACTATCTCAACAGTTCTTGACCTTTAGCTTACACAATATCATACATAATATATATCTTGTGTACTCAACTATAGATGGTTTAAATTATTATAACTTGTAAATAATCATAAAAAGTATTGAATAAAAATAAAAATCAAGTTAAATTTGATTAATTGATGAAAGCTATAAATTATAGTGAAAGTACAGGAAATTTTATCAGAAAATTTATTTGATTCGCTAATTGAGCAAACGTTTATTGCATGCGTTGAGTGCGAAATAAACCTTATTTTAAAACTAGTTTAAAATATTACAAACAAATCAACCTATAATGCAATCAATTTTCAAAATATTAAGTTTTTGGATATAATTAAAGGATCAAATGCTTTGTGCAAAAAAACTTTTAATAAATAATGTCATAATTGATATCTTTGATGGAAAAGTTGCTTAGAGTTTGATTTCAACTTGTATTTTCAATCAAAGATTTTAATAGAAATATTTTAAAGATGAAAAAATGATTTCTGTGTGTCATCAAAATGTGTTAAGGATTTATATTTAAATTTATTGATATTAAACCGAATAACTCACAGCTTTTCAAGGGAATGAAAAACAAGTTAACTTTAGTGGACAGCTCCAAATACTACAGCTCAAAACCCCAAAACTGAGACTGGAGACTAGAGTTGGGAAATTACGCGTAAAAATCTTTTGCGCGTAATTTTAGTAAAACTCTGTGAAAATCATTTTATTACAATTTTTAAATTGAATTAATTACATATGCCTGTTAACTTCATATCTAGAGAAAATTGAATTATTACTTAAACAATATTTCTCTCTGATTTTACAGGATTCAAAAGATCAGTAAACTCTGCAATAGTAAAATAGCAATATAGTAATCCACATAAATAGATATTTATCTATCATATAAGTCGGGGTTAATCGAGTCTCTGTCATCAAACTGAAAATTAATGAAATTTTGATTTTTGAAATTTTGAAATTCCAATAAAACTCAAAATCTGGACTGTTGGTCGTCATCTCATCTATTTAATGAATTCTCGCGTGTTTAGAGAAAAGAATTTTACACCTAAATGTAATTTTATCCACTATATGTGTAATTTTACATAGTATTATTTTGCCTGTAATATGCTCGTAATTACACTATGTTCATCCCTACTCAACACCCAAAACTCGAAAACTAAACTTTTAAGACTCCATTCATCCTTAAAATACATTCAATCTCTTTCATAAAGTGATCAGTGATTGAAAAAAGTTATCGCATTGCAAAACTCAACCATTTCTTAATAATATAAGTATTATTTATATTTTAAATCAAAGATGAAATTATTTTTTAACATTTATGAAACAGTACAGGAATTTCATATAGAAATTTTTGATATTCTTTTGGAATATACCAATGAATGTGAGGGCAGCTGTACAGGAATTCAGTTATAGGACATTTTTTTATTTTTAGCCTCAAGACTATGGAAATACCCGTTCAAATCTCAAGCCTATATTCGGGTCTTAAGCATCGTGTCTCGAGTCGGGAATTATTAACTTTATGATGAATGAAAGATAACCAAAACATATGGAATTAAGCGCTAACTTGTAAAAAATGTGGGCTAATTTTCTGTTAATAAAAATGAGTTTTGAATGTCTTACATTGCATAAACTTGTAATGAGATAAGAAAATCGCGATTATGAAACTTTTTTTTGCATAGGAAAAGCCTGTTAAAGCGTTCAAATGATCACTCTTTAATCTAATCCACACAAGTCATTCTTTGTCGTTTGAGTTTTATTAGCCATAATAAAAAAACTATTTCGATGCTGACATGGTTTTACTTTTAATTCGTCAAATTACTTATGCTTCAAATAAATTACATCAACATTTTGTTCTCTAATGAGGAAAACCTATTTTTCAGAAATCAAATTTGCATAAAAAATGACTTCAAATATTATTAATAAGTTATGACTTATTTGTATAATTCCATAACTCAATAAAAATTGAAATAAACAAAAGTTCGAAGATCTTTATTACAAATTGGTTTAAATAAATTCACGAAAATCTTATAAATCACTCAACAAAGTGCAAACCATTTCAAGGAAAGTCTCGACAAACAAATCAGAAGATTAAGAAACATCTCTTTTGATGATATAAAATCGATAAAAATTTAGCATAAATTACAAATGGATTCATAAACGCATCTTTTTATCATATCTGATATCTGTATTATTTTCATAAATTCTTTTTATGAGACAGTAATCAATTTTACGCAATAAAAGTTTCAAATTTAAAGGCTCTGAACTAGAAATTTTTAATTCCCAAAAATTTCAGGTTTAATTGAAAAGATTGATTATTGGGATTAAGTTTCGAGACTTAATTGAAGTTAAATCCAATTATAAGCCAATGTGTGAAGAATTTTTGTAAAATGTTTTGACTTATGTGTTTGAAAAAATGATACATCAAATTCAGAACTTAATTTGAGTCAAACCATGAAATGTGCCTTTGATTTGATGGTAATTCAACATTTTCATAAAGCTCTTGACATAAAATAATACTGAGTGTAAACTTGTTATCGGAATATTGTCAGCAATTAAATAGATTAAAATTTGTTGGAGTCAATGTATGTTGAGGTGCAAATCACACATAAACTCAAGTTATTTTGAGGTACAGAAGCACTTCATTTTGCATGACCTGTAACCTCAACCTAATCAATTGAAAGTATTGTTCTTTGAAAGTGATGCACAACAATACGGGTCAGTATTTTGACTCAATACAAATCCGAGAAGTTTTGAGGCCGATCGAGAGATAATCATCTAAATGATAGTCAGTAAGAATACATGAATTTTTTTCATACTATTCAATATTTGGTTAAATAAAAACTAAACTTAAAGAGAATGATGAAGTATTGATAACCTCTATGAGAATTCGTCAATTATAAAATTGCTTACATTTCAAAAACTCAAAATTGCATATTTATTACGTTATTTCATGTTTGAGTACTTGTGAAATCAAATCTTATCTCGTTCTTCAAGTATATCTCAAAAAGTAGTATTTTCTCATTTTATTAGTGCTTTTGTCATCATATTTTATCAAACGTTGTATCAAAGTGTCTAAACTTAAGTGAAAACTTTGCGAAATTGTCATGTCATTTTACTAAAGCCTGTTTTCAAATTCAATTGTCGATACAGTTGTTTGAATGCAATTTTCTGTTTAAAAATAGCTTTATAATCAAAATCATAGCTTTATTCACAATCAAATTATGGGAAAATTGCGTTTTTAGGGATTTTTAGCTGACAAAAAACAATCAAAATTGATTCAAGTATTATAGTTTTGAACAGCAAAAGTTTTATATATTTTAGAAATATTGCGCCAAAAATATATATTTAAGAGAAAAAGTTTTCTTAATAACATATTAAAACGACTTGATATACATTTAGTTGAAAGAGCACATGACTGACTGACTTATTTGTAAGTAAAATACACTTAAAGTGAGGCAAAATTTTCCACCTGTAATACGATTGTCACACTTTAAAATCGATTACTTATAGATGTTATTAAAAATGGAAATTTAGTGTTTATGTTAATTCAGAGAAAAACAAGTCTTTAAATAGTTATAAGTTCTCAACACATTGAACTTGTTATTCAATTTTATGTGTTTTTTGACAGCTTTTAAGGTTTGGAATTTCAATGTCATAACTATTAATTACTGAAGTTTTCATTTCTTGTAAACCTTATGCTAAATAATATTTTTACGCAAATTTCATGATAAATTTCAATTTAAATATTTATTATCTCGAATTGATTATTATCTATGGATTACAATCTTATTAATTAGCATATAAGGCGTTAAACAATTAGTTGAATAAATAATATTCATATAAATATCAGTCATTCAAGTTGTGAACGAGTTTATAAATTGGAAAAAAATTCAGTTTAATAAATCAGTGCAAACCAAAAATTCTAAAAAATAGTTTTTCATAATTTAAAGCTCAAATAATTATAAAGTTATATTTCTGTCTATTAAAAAGAGTAATTAATTAAAATTTGAAAAACTTTTGATGTTTTTTATGCTAAAAAATTGATACTTTTAACGTGTCAGTCGATCGCTATATAAAATATGATTATATATGAAAAAGTTCCTGACATTAAGTTTGAAATGTGAAACTGACCCAAATTGCATTCAATCGTCATTCAAAGGTAATTATTAGAGCCCTTCATATGTTTTCATACTTTATTCCTATAATAACTTTCTAGTAATAACTTTTGTAACTGATATCTGACTCAACTAAGTCTTACTGAGCAATAGAAATATTATTTATTAATATTCTCAGCAAATAATTAGTCGATAAAAACTTGTTTTCTCTTTTAGCCGAAATGGTTTAATAACACTTTATCTTGAATACCTTTTGGCATAAGTTATAATTCAAAATTTATTTTCTAAAGCATTTTGAGCCTCATTTCAAACTATAAACAAGTTGTCAATTATTTATAGAACTTTGAATAGTAGAGAAAACTGTGATTTTAGTCGAAAGGCTCTAATACTTGAATACGAAAAATTCAATACACTATATATTGATATCAGTTCTTATATCTCAAGTGTTAACTGTATTGTGTCGTCAGTAGTAGTGATAAACTTTTTTCTGCATTCACACAGTTTATAACTAGTAATTAGGAGTTATTTGTCATATGAAGATAACAGTAATGTCATTGCATCAAAATTCTTCAACACTCAAAACCGCAAAAATGGACGAAAACTCAAATAAAGTCACCCCAAATGTCTATGAAGTGAAGATAGTGACCATCGCTGGCAAACAAGTTGAAGTCAAATACGAGACTCGCAAGAAAAAGTACGATATTTTTGGTTTACATTCAAAACAGAGAAGGTTTGGTGACAGAAAGTCAAGAACTAGTGATATAAATAATAATACCAGTAATAGTAATGCTATTAAGAAGAATGTATTCAACAGTAAACCAGTTGAGAGTTTTCGTACGAGTATTAGTAGTAATAATAGTAGTAATTCTAAGGAAACATCTGTCGGTTCGACTAAATTATCTAAAATTTTGAGGCGTTTCGAATCGGATGACCGCTCACTGAAGAAGAATGAATCAGTTGAGAAAATTGCCGATAAACTCAAGAAAGAGAGAGAGCCCGTCAAGATGGAGAACAGGTTCGATATGCTCTTGCCTTCGAGTAATGGCGAAGATTTGAAACTTTTTATGGATCATAATAGCAATCGTATTGTTAAAAGTAGTGCCAAAAAGAAAAAGAAAAAGAAAACCGGAATAAATCATAATCTAATAAATAATAGTAATAACAGTTTTGATAATAATAGTAACAATAGTATAGACTTTGACGCTCATCAAGAATTAATTGCTCAAAAGGTTATTTTAGTTCATAAGACTATTCAGTCTATTTATGATAATGAAAGTAATGATCAAGTATTTCAAAATAATAACAATAATAATCATCACAACAATCAAAATCTTAAGAATGCGGACGAAAAACAAAAGGATTATATGAAAGTAAAACATCAATTTAATGATAGTTCTCCTCAAGTTAATCATCAGTTTCAAGACGAACAGCACGTTCAACATGAAGTACAAGTTGAGAAAAAACTTCAAGAAAAAGTTCTTTTCAAAGAAAGAGAAGTTAAAAGAGATGAAGAATTAGTTGCCGTCAGGAAAGAAACTAAAAAACAAAGTTATAAAGCAAAGCATCCGAACGGCCTCGTTATGAGACCCATCGGATTAAGGGATAACTCAGTTAAAAACGATGACAGAAATAAATCTAAGAATCGAGACTCTGATCAAAATGAAAAATTGAGACAACAGATTGTAAACGACTCACCACTCAATGGAAATCTGGTTAAATTGACAACAAATTGGCTGTTCATAACACTATTGGTTGTGGTATTTCTTGTGATATATAGTTTAGTTATTCTAAACCAGTTTTGTGACTGTAGTAAAGCTTCTTAAGAAAGTCTGTTTGGATTAGCTCTTGAACACATTTTTCGATTTGATTTTTTCCTTTTCGAGTCACTCATTTGGGTCTCACGACAGAAGAAGTTTTCATTCAAATCTTAACTCTAATTATTATAATTTCTAATTAACAAATCAAATATTTTTGTATTAAAATCAAAGCAGTGATAGAAATACTAAATCACAGTTAAAAAAGTTTTAGTTTAGATTTAAATAAATCTCAAAACGGATTGCCTTCTCTTCATTCGAATAATTTATGTTAATTTAAAATGTTTTTCTTTTTACCATAAATTCATTATTGAAAATGTTTCAAATTGTTAATAAAAATTCTATACTTTGTTATAATGAATATTAAGAAGAGAAAGTAATTTACTTTAAAGTTTTATACGATCTGTTATGAAATTTTTTCTCTAGTTTTTAATATAATGTAACGAATAAGTGATTAAAGATTTAATAAAATGATTTAATTTGCATTAAATTATTCAATGGCTTTTTAATCATTAGGAAAGTATTGAAAAGTTTATTATATGACTAGATATTGATTAAATAAATTTTTAAAATCTGTGTTAAAAGTTGGAAAAATTCATTTCATTTGAGTTTTCACTTCTATCCTATTAATCATAAATATTCAAAGCGTTCTCATAAAAGTTAAGCATTTAATTGAAATATGATTACAATTTTAAAATAAGTTTATGTCTAAGTATTTAACATTTCCGTCTTAATAAAGCTAACATTTTATTCACATAAAAGTGTGCGAAATATGAAAAGTGAGAAATTATAGGAATGGGAAGTAATATATATAATAAATAACTTAATTAATTAATTCATCTGAAATGTTGCCATTTAATGATAGATAAATTCTTTGAAATTTATTTAATAAACTTTTAGTTTATAGTAATCACGAATGTAATTAGCGTTAACACAAAGTTTATTTTCATATAAAAAATTATCATCAGTTTTTCCGGAAACTCCACTTTTCAAGTTCTAGAACTAAAAATAGTATTTTTATCACAAAATTATGCAAAGTTTTCGTTTATTTCTATCGAATGTTTGCTATAAAAACAATGATTTTGTTAAAGGGGTTCAAACTTTCATGACTACCTGTATTACTAATCATAGCTTTGAGTAATGTTGAAGTTAATTAATATGCATTTAAGTGAAAATTTTTGTTAATTATTATTCAAATAAATTAGATTTTATAAAAAGGAAATAAATTTATCAATGAATCGTTTAAGAAGAAGCATAACATAAATCTTGTAAAACTTTTTGATTTTTTAACCTCAAAAAAAGAATTTGAAAAACACTTTTTTGAACCATTAATTTCTCAATAAATGCTTAGAAATATTTTCAACACTAAAAGTGTGATAAATTTGAATCAAATTTGATGGAAAACAAGTTAACAAAACATTTTCTTCATCAACAAAAAAAGTTTGAAAAGTTTACACATTTGTCGTAAAAGAAAATTAAAAGAAAATCTATCATAAAAAGAAAGTGTGAAGAAAGAAAATCACTAAAAGTGTTTGACCTAAAGATGTTTTTCTTTATAATTTGATTGTTTTGATAACACATAACACACTTTTTATTGTAAACATTTTATGTTCAAGTATTTCAGCGCACTTTCGATTGCATTTCTATTTCACAAAACTTTTCTTAAGTTTAAATGAATACTAGTCTTAAAAACTGCTTAATTCAAAGCTAAAGATAGCCCAAGACGTGGAAAATTATTTGATTCAAAAATTCATATCCAAACTCATTAAATCGATGAATAGAAAAACTTAATTTAATTCTCTTGAATAATGTCTTGAGAATTATATTACGTTTAGTTCTCTTTAAAAAAGTTTTAAAACTTAATCCTGTGATTCATTTAAATAATTTGTTTTATTGAAAAGAGTTTCCTGTATTGCATGAACTATAAGTTATAAAGTTTTGAAAATATGTTTTGCAGAGAAATGATTTATTTTTACAAGAATTTTTGAATTGATTAGTTCGCAAAGAAGAAAGTATTACAGAGTAGTTGACAAAGGAAGAAATGCTATGCTATTCAAAAACTTCTGTCAAACCAAAGTTAACATTATTTATTGGAGTTTCAATGCATTGTACAAAATATATCTTAATATTATAGACATTCAAATGTATTTTTGGCCAAAATGTTCAATAAGTTTGCAAACCATTTAAAAGTATTTGACATTTAATTGAAAACAACAATAAAAGTGAAGTTTCAAATAAATTAAACTCAAAAAACTTGGAAAACAAGATATAATGCAAGTCCACAACACAATGGACCAGTTAGTATGTGATGGTATGTCCTGTCCTTCATCCCAATGATATATAAATGGATAAAAGAATTTAAACCCATTTTGAGCTGAGTTTCATATTTTTGAATCAATAGTTTATTTGTCTCTCAATTAGATTTGAAAGCATTTGAGCGAAGGTTAATGGAAATAGTGTCACATCAAAGACCGGCCACAAGAAGATGGAGAGTTATATTAGCTGTCAGTTCAGTGATGACCAGCGCTTCTGCTTTCTATTGGCTGAACGACCCGATGACCGCTCATATATCACTCTTTGACTCTTTAATTAATCACTACTTGTTTACGATTAATTGTATTGTTTTGATTACTTTGTTTGCAATGGGAATACATAAGAGAGTTGTCGCCACTTCTATGTATGCATACATTATCTCATTCTTCCTTTGTCTTAACCATTTTCTCAAGTTTTACGAAATACTTTTCACTTCGATATTAACACTTTTATTAGTTTTTCTCCACTTTTTAAGTAATTACAAGTTTCGTTAGTCTCAAAGTTTGCAGTTTTTCAAGTCTTTTATTCAGAAATGTTTCTCTACTCTTAACTTATTTTGCTCTCATTTTTCGTGTCAATTATTTTATTTTATTTAAGTTTACTTATTATCGTTTCTTAAGCAATCAATTGACTAATCTTTAAGGATTTTTTTCCAAACCTTTTAATATTTATTCGAGTGTTTTATCAGTTTTTCAATTAAGACATTCTCATTAATCTTATAGTAAAAGTCCTTCAGATAATATGATTACGAGTTTATAATTATATTTGTCTATTATGGCTAACAATACTTTTATTTGTGGCCCAAAAATTTCTCAATTTCAATATGATTTACTTTTTAAAAAATTATAAAAAAATTCAGAACTAATTGACTTTTGGACCACAAGTTATAATATTGAGTCAAATCTTGTTTATTACACTCTTTATCATAACATTATTTATCTGAGATTTTTTTTCTTCAAAGTTATGCCAATGTCTGAGATTGAATACAGTAGTTTTTTTGTTAAGTTATTAAGTCAGTAGTTGTCATAAGTTTTAAAGTCAACACATTTATAGATAAATACTATCAAAAATGTTTGTCTTATTCACTAATATTCTTTCGTTTTTCAAAGCATTTTTTAGCTTTGGTTATATCAGTTAATTTAATGACATCTTAATAAAAGTCTCCTAAAAAATAGTAATAATAATTACCATAATTTATGGTAATAAAAATCAGACACAAAAATCCTTTTTCCGTTTGAAAATATGTTAATGTTTAAGCTTTCTTTAAATGAAACTTTTTTTTATTACTGCTTAGAATAATATCGAGAACACGGCAAGTGTTGTCTGACTTTGCGATGTCTTGTGATGATAACGGAAGACTTATTCTAAAGCCGAGACAGTGGAGGATCTCTACCGATAATCTAAAAATTTGAATTTAGTTTTAATTGTTTTTCAACTTAGTTTTGTTTTCTTTTTATAAGAGTTGTTATAAATCTTTTGTTTATCTAAATATTTTGTAAAGCATTACTTAAACCTCTAATAAGTGCCAAAATGTGATAAGTTTTTCAATATTTATTATGTAAAACATAACAAGATTTTCCTTAAGATAACGTGCTTTAAAACACATTTAGCTTTTCATTTATTAGAGCTAAACCTTTAGTGACAAATTTATTATCAATCAATGACTTGACTCGTTATTAAATGTCATAAAAATCTTGTACATGTTTTGACTGAAAGTGAAATCAAGTGTGAAATTAATTTTTTTGATTGATATTTACTTATATAAAAACAGGAATAGAATAAGATTTAGTATTGAAAATAATAAATAGTTTTTATTAAAAAATTTGACAAATTTATTCATTTTAATAGAAAGAAAAATGGACTAAACATTAGATAATAATTAGCATTAATTAGAAGTTCTTTCATCTCCGCGAACGGCACGATATTTAGCCATTTCATTAGGAAATACTTTCGATAACTCGACTAAAAGCATAGCTTTGAATCTCTGGAATACATAATCAACAAAATTAGTAACAAAATAATCAAACAGAGGATCTTCATTGTTGTCAACTCTAACTCGCGCTCAATATTTGTTTATCATATACTGTAGAGGAATTGAATAGTTGAAGAGATTTGAAGTTTGAAAGTGAGAAATTTGAACTTTCAACTCAACTGTTGATTGAATTGAAAGATTTTCTAATGATAACTACTTCTATCTCTAAATAACTTGACATTTTTCGATTCATTAAGCATTACAATTGAATCGATTGAGTATTGAATTGAAGAATATTTGAATAATTAAACTTCAATTATTTGATTAATATATAAACTGAAAATACTCAACACAAATACATGCGCGCAATCATTACAACAATGAAGAAACCTTTGACTATTGAATAATGATTAAAAAGTAAACTAACTCTATAAGAATCAATCTTTCCCTTCACGTGTTCATTCTTCTGAAGCGCTTTTTCCATACAATCTTTGGTATATAACTGAGGATTTCTTCCCTGATCTATATAACTATCAAACGAAGAGTTTATGCATTAAATACAATTGAGAAACAAATTTAATCAATAAATTAATCAAAAAATATTACTCAAAGACTTCGAGCGGGACTTGAATGTCATTGACTTGATTTTTGATACGATCGATATCTTGTAATGACTGAACGATTTGATTACTAAAACAATAAATGAATTGATATTTATATAAAAATTTACAATTTGTATTCAGTAATGATTTTGTTGTAATTATTGATAATAAGATTGAATACAAATAGCGTTTAAACAAACTTACAGTTTATGGTTAAGAGCCGTCTGCCCCTGACCTTGAGGTTGAAAATCACTTACAATTATTCCTAATTGTCTTACATTTTCAGTTAATGACTCTAAATTAGTCTCTAATGAATCTAATGTTGAAGACATGATTTAATGTTTTGTTGTAAATCGTATTGATTTTTCTTATGTATTTAATGCTAATATTATAGTAGAGATGACACTATTATTGCACACTTTTTCATCATAAACAACGTCTACATTTGTTGTATAGTTTTAGACTTTTATATATTTATTATCAGATTTTGTTTTTGGTTTCATTCAAACGTTCTTTATGCTCAAAGGTTGAAGTTTAAAAGGCTTTCAATTTGATTAATAAAACTTATGTTTAGTAAATAGTGTGACAGCTATTAAAATATTAATCAATTTTTAATAAAGTGTCACTTAATTCATAAGTTTATTAAAACATAAACAAAGCTATTATATAAACAACAATTGTTTATTTATTTATTCAAAAAACCTGTCATTACAACACAAGTTTTAACATAAAAATGTTATACAATATTAATATAGATCTATAAATAAATAAATAATAGGTTTTTGAACTTTTACTTACAATTAATTTCTTATGAAAACCGCTAATAATGTGAACAATTATACGACTATTTTATATATTCATTCATTAATAGCTTAATAATAATGACATTTCGTTATTGGAGAAGAAAATTATTATTCATTTTTTTATTATTTGTTTTAATAGTTGTTTTATATTATAATCAGAAAAAATTTAATAAAATTAATAATAAAAATGGATTTATTGGCGAAGAATCTCAAAGTTTATCAAATAATGTCTTATTATTGTCCAAATTATCTACTATTGAATCAAATCTTATTGACATCGAAGGCATTGTTGACCACAAACTTATTGAATTGACTGAACTTAAAAAATGTGACATTTGTTTAGGGAATAATTTTTGTCAATTATTTATTAAAAATCAATTGAATATTAAATCGCCTTTCGTTAGGAATGGTATTCAACTGCATTTTTTGTCCTTTAAAATCATTTTAAGCTTTTTTTCACTAATCATTTTTCAATAAATCCAATCAATTATTTAATTATTCAGTTTTAATCACATTTTTTGTGTTAATACTTTGATGTTTCTTTTTATCTTTAAGTTTATAACTAGTTTTCAATTTAAAAACTTTATGTAATCTTTACGTAAACATTAAGCAAATTATATCTCTTTTATAGTTGTCATCAATAATTAACTTTCATTTTAAAACTATTTTCAAGTTTCCTAAAAGTTTATAAAACAAATCTTAAGTATTGATGAAAACTATAAAAAAGAAATAATTTGCTTAATGTTTGCATAAAAAATAAGGTTTTATATTATAAACCAATTATTAACTTAAAGATGAAAACTAACTTCAAAAGTATTAATAGAAAAATGTTATTAAAACTTTTATGAAACTTGAAAATAGGCTTAAAATGAAAAGTTTTGATCTGAAATGCATTTGATAAGAATCTTAATTAATGTAATGAATATCTATTGTCAGGTCATGTCTATCGTGAGGCTGTGATAAAGAACACGAACGAAAAGCTAACAATAATGAGTCAATCAATTGAGAAATGGTCTGAATTGGAGAGAATTATATGCATAAACGCCTCAATGGAAGTGCCTTGTGATCAATCACTAGCC
Source organism: Camisiidae sp. (assembly GCA_034696325.1). Lineage (NCBI taxonomy): Eukaryota > Metazoa > Arthropoda > Arachnida > Sarcoptiformes > Camisiidae > Camisiidae sp. The sequence continues at coordinate 1,663 of JAQFZT010000399.1, read as the reverse complement.
ATTCATAACTCATTTATGGCTAAATCAAACCTATTTACTATCGATAACTATCGCAACTTTTTTCGTCAAATATATCAAACATATTATACAGATGATGAACGAAATACTCTTCTGCAGGTATTAAAAAAACAATTAAAAACTTGTTTTGAAAACTTTATTTGAATTTATTTGGATTGAAAACTTAAAGCTATTATTTTGTATTTTAGGAAACTTTCTCTCAATGCGTTACTAATAAATATTTACAGTTAATGCAAACTAGTTTTGATGATAATAATGATAAATATATGGATCTCTCAGAACAGAGCCATTTATTAAGTGCTTTACTGGCATTTCCCGGTTATGCTGTACTCAAAATGATGCACAAAACAGAGTCTGACTTACAATTCCCTAATTTAAAAGGTAATAAACACTAAAATAGCCTAAACATTAATATATCAAATCTTTTTTCAATTATTACTTCTGAAAATAAATCACAGGAGTTTGCGGTCGATTAATAGCATTTGAAGGCAATTATCAAACACTTGAAGAGTTCGCTAAAGTCCAGAAAAACTTTGAAGTGATGGCAGGACTTGCGGTGCAATTAATTCAATTGATTGATGACCTCCAAGAAGAAGATCCCAATTGGTATCTCTTGCAGACAAAGTTAACCTACGATTCAATTTTAGTGAATACAGAGGGAGAAATATTTTTGGCTGATTTGGACGATATGGTCGTCATCGATAAGTCACTGTTTGACGAACAGTCCCTTAGATCTCATCCGTCATTACTCAACAGTGAAGTCTGTAATGAGCCGTGTTTTGAAAAATTTCATCACAGATTCATTAAAGCTTTTAATACGTCTTCAAATTCGCCTTCACTTGAATGCGGACACATTCAGAAATATTATGGACAACATATGTATGCCATGATCTGTAGGAATATATTATCGAGTCATGACTTGAATGTTGATTCCAATCAAAAGTTAAGATCAGGTTTATTAAGATTAGTGCCCAATAAGGATAAGGAAAATGTTGACGATTTGCTAAGAGAATGGTATGTTTTTTATTCAAAAATTTCATAATCATTTTATAATTTGTTTTATTTCAATAGCATTTATGAAACCTCTCCCGGAGGCAGAAAACAAGCTGTCGATGAGTTGAGAGATTTGCTCAAAAGTTATTTACATTTTGAAGACAATAACGAAGATAATGATCATGAAAATAACGAGAAAAATAATGAAGACGATGAAGACAATGATATTGATGATAATGAAGTAAATAATAATGAAAACTCTAATGCAGACAAAAATTCAATTTTGACTTAAACCTCAAAATCTATTCTATTTTACATGACAGCTAAAAATTAGCATTTTTTCAAGAATTGCTATTTTTATGATCTCTTTTTCTGATCAAATATTGATTAACAATTTGCAGCTTTAGTTCATTTACAATTTTATAAATGTTTTTCAAGTGAATTATTAATGTATTCCTAATATATTTAGTTAATTATTAAAAAAATGAAAGCTTTTGATGAAAGTATTTAAATGTTATTTTAAACGATACAAGTTTTATATTTAGTTATTAGAAAAATATTTCACAAAATACAATACGGGACGAAAAAAACTAAAATAAAAATCAATGTGCACTCAAATCATGACTTCTTTATTATCTGTTGGGTCACTAAA